>BGPR01000175.1:115889-215076 GCA_013235015.1 Araneus ventricosus | reverse complement strand
ATGACAAAACTAAACCATTTAAATATAGTAGAACTTCGATTATCGGAGCTGAATGGACTCGGATAACCAAAAACTCGGTTAATAGAAACTAAATTTTGACCCCTTAACAGGATAATTTTCTTTGCTATCTAGTAAGATGATCCATTTGTTTTGGAAAGGGGCTGTCGTTTTCATTCATCTCAGAAGGCGTATAATACTTGAGATTTTTATAAATTCTACGTAGTTTTTGTGTAAAATTATAAAACTAATTAATGATTAAATTTTAGTTTTAAGACTAAAAATTCGATGCACGAGTATTCTCGGGCTGTTAAGTTAAGTGGATAAATCATGGCTTATCTTTCGACAAGATTTTTCCAGAATTGTTTATTTGAAATTGTAAAAAAATAAATCTTCAAGGACTATCACGTATTGTCATCTTAATTAATTCTTTTATTAGTTATCAAACTTTTTACAAGTGTTTCTTGAAACATTAATTAGTTTTGATAAGTGGATCCACAAATGTTACAGATTTTCGCTGTTACCTTTTGATTTTCCCAATGATTCTTTAAAGGTGTTGTCAAAAGAATATTTTTCCCGCTCTACAACGCGAAACCTTCCGACACCCTTATAGTACCATTTTTTCATGAAAATGTATGGAATCTCCTCACATCACTTATTGAAGTGGCTAAGAATGGAACCGTGTTTTCATTTTTTTTTCTCTAAATAACTTCTTGAGTTATAAACGATTTTTTCCCCTTTTTTCTGCATCATGAAAATCCTTGCAAAATCGCTTCCAATGCCAACTTTGGCATCCTTTTCTTAAAAATTCGTTGGCTTTATTAAAAAAAATTGAAAAATACGGTTCGATTTTCTTGTACCGGTTCATTAAAAGAGATCTCGGTTGACAGAGGCCCGGATAATCGAGGTTCTATGTTTATTATACTTTTGAAATTTTAGGTAATTGAAAGAATTCGTGAAAAGAACTAGAAGATTTGATATCTTTTTTTGTCTTTAGAAATTTTATTTTTAATAATATAGCATGAATTTTGCTATTTAAAAAAATCTTTGTTGACTCATGAATTCACTTGGAGAGGAAGCATGCTGTATTAATTGTTAGCTGATTTAAAATCTAAAGCTGACCGTTCACAATCGCTCCACACCACACAAATAGCGTGGTGGTACTCCACGCCATTCCACTTTTTAATCCATCCATTTAAGCAGGTCTTTTACGACCGCTCTGCGCAACGCAAATCCGTCCAATTTCAGTCACTCCGACCTCTTAACCACGCCTTCTCATATTTTCTCGATGAACCCTTCAAAACCTCCCCTCCCACGTACCTACACCGGCCGTTTTTATTTCCCGGCAGTCCAAATGGAGTGAATGGTTATTGGAACGGGTTGTGGATGACCAACTGGTCACCCACAACCGTTCCCCGATACGCAAAATCGGTAATCAATGTGAAAATCATGTTAGAATTGGAACGTGTAGAGCGGAAAATTGGATATCCAACCTGTACCAATATCCATCACTCCATTTGGAGAGCCGGGCCTTAGAGGCGGGGAGGGGGAGAGGAGAAGGTACGTGTAGGGGTGACTTGGGATACATAATTCACCTAGGAAATCAGAAAATGCGAGGGTCAGGAATCGGAGTGACTGATAGTGGATGTGTTTGCGTGACGTGGAGAGGTAGTGAATGACCTGCCCAAAGGAATGGGGTTAAAAAATGGAATGGCTTAGAGCAGTTAGGAATTACCGGCTACGTTGCTTTCTAAAAAAGGTTTAGAAAGCAGATGCGGCCCTCGATTCTAGCAATAAGAAAGAGAAGCATTATACACAATTTTTATCATTCAAGTGAATGAAAAATTTAAAGAAGTCATCCAAAGAATACAGTTTACCTTTTCTTCTTGTGAATCCATGGAACAGCTGCGATTGTGAAAAATAGCCAATTTTTCTTAAGAAGGAAAGGGGAGGAAAATGTGATAAACCTATACCTTTTTACGAATTTTATTACATTTTCTTACAAAGTTTTAACCATCTTAAATTACACCTGACTTTGGGAATATTCTGCATATTTACCAAACGTATGAGCGCTCTACAACAGACAATAAGAATCTGAAGTAAAATCGAATAAATAGTTTCACAGGAAATGTTTTCAGGTTTTAAAGTTTAGATTAATGTGTCATTTTTTAAGCTAACTAGTTCTGAAAATATTAATAGCATCGAAATGCTCTTCAGAAGAAATTTATGGAAAAGTACGCGAAAAGATTTACCAGAATCTCAGAAACAATTTTTTAGTTTTTTTTTAGTTAAACTAAAAAATGCTTAAAAAATATGCATTTTTTAGTTTTTCATTTTTAATGCACTTTATCATACCAAAGAATAAAGAATATAATAATGATATTTACTGGCAAGATGGCTTGCAAATGTCGTCGCAGTCATTTCCAGAATCGGTGAAATTTCGCAGAACATCTCCTCTACATTTTGCTGCAAACAAAAAATATTAAAACTTAACCTAACCCTTAAAACTTAAACTATTACCTAGTTGTCTCTTAAAAGGCATGAAATCAACATAGTTAAAAAATCATCATCAAAAGTTAAGTTTATATAAAATACAATTTAAGCATAAAGGACAATAGTGGTGTGTGTGAATCAGTTTTAAATAAATGGCAGTGCTTTTTTTTATTTTTTGTACCAAGCTTTCTAATCCCAGAAACAGAAGAGATAAAATAAATTTAATAAAAATAGTTTTATAGTTAAAAATACTCTTTTATTAGGGCACTAAAAAGTAGAATTTCTAAATTTTTTTTTATTTATTTTCTAATTTTTAGTTTTCAATTTTTATTTCATTATTATAAATATTATGAAATCTTGGAAGTGAGTGAAAAATCGATTATAAAATTCTATCTTTGCAAACTCGAAAAACAGTAACACTGACTGATTTAGAAAATTTCAAGAATTTTCCTATTCAATAAATTATTATTTTAATTAAGTTGATTCCCTTTTTAAATACTTTATTTCGTAAAGAACGGCTTATTAAATTTTTTCACTCGCAAACTTTCGTAGCGTAGCAAAAACTTGCGGGTTCCATTTTTTTATCGCACTCTCAACATTGGAAAATGAATTAAAAAATTAAGAGCTAATTAATAAATTAGTTTTCTAAATAGTTATTCAGTATGTTGCATTGAAATGTTTGAATTGCCATTTTTAAAAACTATTTTGTTCACAAAGATAGGAGAACTTTAGAAAAGAAGACCTCATAAAATTTGCTTTGACCCCAATATTGTTTTACCCAGTTTTGTTAAACTGTGACTGTGACTAAGGGATCACGGTCACAGTTTAAGAACTTCTGTTATAAAAGATGTTTAGTTTTAAAATCATAAAGCTTCAATCCTGCTAATTTCTTGACTTTTCGAACTGAAGCTGAAATCTTTCAACAACAGGCTAATAAAAATTCTGTTGATAAAACCACTGATGGAAAAAAAATAATAAAACTTGAGAAACGGAAAAGGGTCAGAATAGAAAAATAAATAACTTCTAGAATTTTTTTAAAAAAAATCTTCATTAACAAATTAAATGCCAAGGTCTGGTGAGTAAAATATCCCTGGAGCCTAAATGTTTTTTTTAAATAAATAAAAAATATTTTAATAATTAAAATTATTAAATATTAGTGTCATTCATATATGAATGACGTGGCATTCTGTGCGTTAAATACCAATATCTAACCTAGGAAAAGTTCATTTTTATTTAGAATTACGTAACGATTAAATTCATTAAATCAGATAAGAACTTGTTGAAAAATATTTAAAATTATAACATAGTACTATTTAGAAACCTTGTTTAAAAATAACTGATAATACAATATTAAGAAATTCTTATCTCTCTAAATAATAACATTCAATTGTATATTGAAATAAGCACTAATCAGTCTCCTTCACACCCACTCAATTTCATTTGACACCTGTTAAAAAGCAGCTGCGAAATCGCGAGTAGAAACAGGTGATAAGTCATCGTGGTTGTGATGGAAACTCAGTCCAGTATTCTCGCCCGAGTTAGGCAAACAAACAATTAATGTTCTTGAGTGATTGAGTGGTACACTCGATATAACTTGCACTAAATTTCATACATGCAAAGTACATGTCTGAAATGTCAGCTTGATAGCTCTTGGAACGCGAGGGTTAATGACATCCAATCTGGGTTAAAAAATATAAAACACCTTTATTTCCTTGAAGTCAAAGGATTAAAACCAATCGTGCATTTTTCATATAAAATTTGATACTCTCACCGTCTAAAAATAAATCCCCTATTGTAAATTAATTATGTAAAAATTTTCGTTCTTGTCGAAGAAACAACATTTAACTACGCCGTTGTAATATTCGTAACGAATAAAAAAATATATTTGTAGAATTATTAAAGTATTTGAAGGAAAGAAATTAATTAGATAAAAAAATCGTTTGGTCATAAAAGAAATTAATTTTAAAATATCGTTTGGCTGAAAAAGAAATTAATTTTAAAATATCGTTTGGCTGAAAAAGAAATTAATTAAAAATATCGTTTGGCATAATTCTTTCCTAAAGATTATAAAAATAGTATGGCAACGATATATTTGTCTTTTGCTAACGTTGCCTAGCAACGGAAAAGAAAAAGGAATTGAAGATGGAATTCGATGCCAGTCAGTGATGTAACGTTTGTGTTGTAAGTGTATGTGTTTGTTTTACATGTTTGTGCTGTGGTAGACGTCCAATAATTATATTATTTTTGATAAAGAAGGCTCCACGGTTCTTCATACTATGCTGAAATACATCACATCGTATATTTCAGAATTAAAGAAAAATGAAGAAACATGTCCTAAATTATAATTTATTTTTTAATTAATAATAAATAATTATTAATTTATACATTAATTTTTTTTTGAAATTATTTACTACTTAGATGCTTTCTTAGCACAGTGGCCTCCTGGAGTTTGTATACGAAAGGCTATTTTTTCATTAAAGGGCAACTTGTAGCCCCAAAATTAATAGTTTATTGCATGACATGAAGAGAAAGTGTTAACGTTTCAGTGCATAACTCATCGAGTGAAATACAAACAACGTGAATAAGTAGGTCTGCTAGCCTCGACCAGCATAGAAATAGCGTCTTAATAATTTCATATAGTTTGGAGGATGATGCTATATAAAATTTGATACTCTCACCGTCTAAAAATAAATCACCTATTGTAAATTAATTGTATAAAAATTTTCGTCTTTTGTCAAAGAAACAACATTTAACTACGCCGTATATTTCAGAATCAAAGAAAAATGAAGAAACATGTCCTATATTATAGTTTATTTTTTAATTAATAATAAATAATTATTAATTTATACATTAATTTATTTTTTGAAATTATTATTGAATAAGCAGGTCTGCTAACCTCGTGCCTCGACCAACACAGAAATAGCGTCTTAATAATTTCATGTAGTTTGGAGGAGGATGCTATTTTAGTGTTGGCTATAAATAAATAGCAATTCACTGCGTAGCAAAATCGTTTGGACTTTCCAGTCGTTCTTTATAAATATTGATTTAAAATAGTTTATTTTTTTATGCAGAAAGCGTAAAAGAACGCTCTGGTTTGCATAATCAGCGCGGTAATTATCCATAATAACCGTTGATTAGGAATGATAACCTCGGTAATTATGCATAACAACCGATTTTCCACATTGGTCATAACAAATAGACTACTAAGGTATCCTTTGTAAACTGAAGCGACAACATAACAGATGTACATTGTGAAGTTCTTTAAAAACAATTAATATTTACTGAATAAAACTTTTTATTTAACATATCGTTGCTGTTATATTATAATATCGCATGTCAAAAACCTCACACAGCAAAACATAAGAAATGTTGATGTAACAGCTGGAGCCACTACCCACCTTTGTGACAACATACAAGAATCACGTATCACATATGACGTTCGATGTAGCTAACCTATACAAAATGTTTTGCATCAAATGTTTTACAAAATGTTTTGCAATTTCTTTTGTCAAATCTGACCCACGACATTTTGATATAGCAGTGACTATATACATTCTAAGAAGAGATTAGAGAGTAAAAAAGAGATTTTACGTTTTTCATAAATTTCCAAGAAAAATAAAAAGCTTATAAAATTATTTTCATGATTATCACATGGAGGATATTTTAACCAAGAAATAATGGTAATGTGCTCAATAAATAGCAAAATTTTAGATACTATTTACCAACTCTTTTTCTTACCAAATGAGTGAGACTTTCCAGCACTCTGCCAGATTAATTTCTTATTTTGATAAGTTGACGGAGTGCCTCGCCCCTTCACTCATGGAATAATTGTTAAAAAATGACATATTTTTAGGAATAACTAAGACGATTAATCCAACAGACATGACATTATATAGCTAGTCTGAACTATGGATGAGTGGAATTTAAAACTGAATGAGCGCTGCGAAAGAATTTTTACAATAATAATTATTCAATCAATTATTTAATTGATCAGTTAATAATATTTTTTTTCTCTTTGCACAAGGTAAATTTAATGTTATTTTACTAATTTCAGTTAATCTCGAGAACTTTTTAAGAATGTTTCCTAATTCTTTCAGTGCATTTAAAATATGAGAATTCCTCTATTTTGAGATTGTATTCATTCGCTGCTTGCTTCTAGCACTGCAGAGTTTTTAATATATGTTTACAGAGTTATCGAGCATATGTGGGACGACTTTGAGCAATCTTAATTTTTCAATATTTTGGCTACCCTCTCCATGAAGCTAAATGTTGGCAGTTAATGAACTTTGAGACATAAATTATTTTTTTATTTAGAGATTGTTTAGTTACAGGAAACCTTACATTTCTCTGGATTCATATTTACAATTGCGGGTAGAATGAAAGAAATCTGAACAATTTTAATACATGGTGGTTGGTTTATTTATTCATTTATTTTATATAGGACACGACAATAATTTAACTTTTATTCAGGAATTTTCCGTTAAAGTTTTCTTTAAATTCCTAAGTTTTTAGTTTTTCTGGTAAAGTATGGAGTAAGGAGATTTATCTTTATATTTTCTTACTTGTTCAATGCTTACTATTTTGGAATATTTTTCCTTAATTCCTTTTGCGATTTCTTTACAAAGGTTGACTGGGAGAGCAATTTTAATTAATATTTTTATTACAAAATTTATATATTCTTTATCTTTTAAGTAATTCAATTATTTTTAATCTTTCATATGCAGTAACTGGTTTAATCTATATATATATAAATCCATTAAACGGCTGGTTTTCGGTTTGGGGAATTAAGAGATCTTTTTGAACGGTTATATTATAATCATTGATTGTTTTCAGATTAATGGATGGGTTATGGCTTTAATTCCATTAACGGGAACATTTACTTCCTTCAGTTGCTTAAATTCTTTGCATAACTGATTGTAAATTTTCAGTAGTTAAATGGTCTGTTGGCCTTTTTCCCCCCATGAAGTACTAGCTTAGAACTATCAATGGGGTTTTCTTTGAGCATTTTAATCAGCACTAAAATCTGAATTAATTGTCATTACCTGTGTACGGGGGAAATTTCACAGCTGGGCATTGGACATCGCTCGCAGAATTTCAAATTCTTCAATTTCTGTCAACGTCACTGTATTTCTTGTATGCTCATTGTGGTATTACCGTATTCATCGCTTTGCTTTCGGTCAATATCCATTTTAAAGCTTTCTATGAGTTCCTTCATATTTGCTATTTTTCTTCCAACATCAAAATTAACTTGCAATTAAGCGTCTTAGAAGGCTATTGCTGGCTAAACAAGCAATATTTCTTTAGCCAGTACAGACAGTCAACACCGTTTCTTTTGTGCCATTTCCGGATAAATCCATCTTTACTTCGTCTCTTCTTATTGCAAAAAAGCTGGAAACTTTGCAGCCTCTCTCCTCCAAGGCTGAGGTAGGAAGAAACGAATATTCTCGGTTATAAAACCGAAGACTGGAAGCTGATCACTTTTATACGACTGTCTTTCGAAAGCTACACAGTACTCAAAAAAAGTTACTTGATACAGATTTTTTCAAAAAGAGGATAAATTTCGATCAGTTATCAAATGTAGATGGTTGTATGAACTCGATTACATACAGAAATAGCTTGGAAAGCTACTTTTAACCCTGAAGCAATCACTGCAATGCAAAGAAATAGAGTTTTAATGCATCACAAGTTATGTGAAAGTCATCTGGATGCGATATTACGAGTGGTTTGCATCTTACTTATCCCTAACTCTGCCTTCAGAACTGTGAGTTCAACCGGGATTTGCCAACATATTTCAAGGAGTATGTATTCGGAATAATTTCCCTTCACAGATGAATTCCGACGTAGCACTCACATCCATTCTCGATGAGTTCTTATTTGAAAAGTGATAAATGTTAATAGAAGAAATCAAATGTTGATAAATAGCTTCTTTTTATGGTAAAGGTTTACTCATTTATTCTCTCTTTTAAACTATTGATCGTATTTTTCTCTTAATTTGCTCTTTTCAAATGCTCATCATAATACCACATGATTAATATCATTATGGATCTCTCAGTAGTGCTTAAGTTTTATATCACTTAGAAGCATTGCACAAACACTACACTGATTTTTCTAAAAGGACAAAAAGTTGCAAACTATTTTATTAATTTATATGATTTTATTGTGTGGTCTGACTTGCATGTTTTGCGGACTTGATTATTAAATTTTCCATCAAGTTTCATCACATTCGAATGTGATAGATTTTGAGATAATTAAAGATTTTGAGATTTTATAAATTATTCTTCAATTTTGCACATAATTTTCACATCATTTTTTCAGTCGTCTAAATGCGTGATATTTTATGTTGATAGGTCTGATACATTTTTAAGATCATAAATCTGGAAGGCTGATTTATATTCCATCATCCATAATAATCAGACACACGAAAAAACTTTTCTGAGTTTCCTTGTCAACTTCAAACTTAAGTCATTTCTTTGGAGATGCAAATCCATATCTAAGTGATGTCATATTCATATTGCATATTGCTTTTCCATCCAATAACAAAAATTTTGAAGTTCACCAAAAACAAAGTTAATGGCAACCAGAGTTGTGAAATAAGAAGGCTCGTTTACTTTGAAGTTATAATATTCTTATTATATTCCATCCGTTGATTGAGGAAAGAAAAGTCTGATGAACGCTCGTCTGTAATTTATAACTAAATACTTCATCTGTCTCGCTCACAGAATGTAATGTGCTTCTTTGAAAATCTCAATAATCATTCTTTAAAGAAATACAAAATTTCATTACGAAATTATTATTAATTAATTATTATTCATCCAATGTTCCTTTTGCGATCGGTTTTATTTTGCTGATGTTACGTCACATTTTTATTATAAGTTTGTCAGAAAATCAAAAATCATTAAAGAGTTTGAAACAATGTTTTAATTTCAAAGGTAATTTTACTTAGATTCTAAAGTGCGATGTGTGAGATGATGACATCATGACGCCTTTCTAGCGAAAAGAAATGTTTCTGACCGGTTATATTAGTACAATCTTATAAATTAATTGTACTCTGATTAGGTGAAGCTGAAAGATTTCTAGTTTAAGCATTGTTTTTCTTTAGCAATTTCAAATTATTCCATTCGGAGGATTTACGTTTCTCAAGTACGTATTGTTCTCCTACATATTTAAAAATTATTAAAACAATTAAAAATTTAAGAAATACTCCTACTGAAAAGTATAATTATGAAAAGAATTAGTGATTCCAATACAACAAGCATGGTGACAACATCTTTTTAAAACTGACAGCACTTAATAACTATTCCACCAAGATTTAGACTGAAATCTGATCTCGAGTCTTGACATCGTAGAAATTCTGTTGTTAAAACTAGAAACCTCTAAGATGTAAGCACTTATTTCTAAAATTGTACACGATGAAGTTTTTATACAGGATATTTTTTTATTTATAACAGATGAAGAAATTTTACTTACATTTTTCGAAATTTTTCACAATTAATTTTAGATTTCACGTACCATTTTAAATTTTATAACGGTCTAGAGTGCTCCGAAAGTTATTTCAAGAATCCTAAGATTCCAATTAGTAATACATTGCTACTGAAAAAAGAAAAAAGAAACCATTGAACCGTGCATTCATATCAATAAAAATTTAGAGGCGTAGGACTACTTTACTCGCTTGACTCTTTTATTTCTCGAAATTTCTCGTAAGTTTTTAAGTTTAAGTAAGTTTTTTTTGTAACTTCTGTTGTTAACCTTTATCTCTAAAATAAGACATTAGTTATGTTTTTAACATATGTAGTTACCGAGATATAGAGGATCGCGCCACTAGTTCATGTGTATTTTTGCCCAACTTTGCGACTCAGTAGTCGCTGAACTACAATTCCGATTTTCAGTTTTTTTGGTAACTTCTGTTGTTACCCTTTATCTATAAAATAAGACATTAATTTTGTTTTTAACATATGTAGTTATCGAGATATAGGGGATCTGCCATACCAAGTTTTGTGGCGTTTTGGCGTGTGAATCAATTTCCTTCCTGAGACCCCAATGGGAGGAACGTAGTCCTACGTTGAAAAATATATTTACGGAATAATCTGCTATCGTGAGACATTTTAAATTTTATATAATAATTAAAACAAAATAATAAAAGTAACATTAATGTTATGAACAGAATCTTTAATAAAAACTTCGAGAATCCAGCTTAATAGTAACTTGCAACTAAAAAAGCAAGAAAAGAAAAGAAACCATTGAACCGTGCATTCATATCAATAAAAATTTAATTCAAAACAATCTTTTTCCTTTTTTTAAATCGATGGTAAACGACTTCGCAAATAAAAGTGAGTAACGAAAAACTTAGGCCCAAGGAAAGTATTAAAAAGCAACCTAAAAGGTCGCTAACGGTGAAGGCCTTTGTTTCTTCTCTTACGTACATTGTCGAAGATTTGTGAAGCAAATACTTATACGATTCATCATTTACAAATTTATTATAAATTCCCGCGCTGCTAGCTCGGGAAATTATTGTATTTAACTGTTTCTTGTATCGAAAACCTTTTCCCATAGCGAAAGCAAAACTGAGAGACATAAGAGAATCTTCCGACATATAATAGATTTTCCAGTTCTCAGGACCAGCCATGATCTGAAATAAATTTCTATATGTCATCATAGCACAGTCTGTTTGAATTGAACATTGATACACGTCTGAATTTCCTGAATACCAGTTATTACGAAGAGCAGTTTCACCTAAAAATTTCAAGTGCTTCTTGTCGCTATTAATTAGAAAATCAATGATGGATGAACCTTTAGGAACATAAAGTTGATAACCGCGCTTCATAACGGCTTCTGAAAGTTCTTCAAAATTTTTCACAGCCGCCATTTGCAAAGGAACGGTTAAAACCGACAACAAGATGGCCGAGTAACTTAATGTCAGAATCATACCAAAAACCAACCATGAAGCAACAATATTTCTTGAAAAATAACGATTGGTAATCGTGGATTCATTTAACAACGAGCCGAGAAACTTGAGGAAAATGTTGATGTATGTATCTTTGGCATTTAGCAAACACTTCATCAAGAACGGCATTAATAGAAGAGTGATTATTATAGCAATCCAAATAGTAGAATCGAAAGGCCGGATTAAAGCCAGGGACGGAGGCAATGTGCCTGGTTTCTTAATTCGGAATGTCATGTCATCTATCGAGTAAACACTGCTGAAATCAACAACACTGAATCTGCTACTAGTTATAGATAATGAATTAAAAGCTAAATGTGCATCTCCTCTCTGAACCATACCAATCATTCCAGTCCAGTTCCCACCTGCCGAGGGGCTACCCCATTCTCTATCCCTCGCCGCGACGATTTCAAACCGTTTGTTCAACGCTTTCAGAACTACATCTAAATATCTTCCCTCCAATCCTGAGAATATATAATTACTGTCGTTGTTTCCTTCTACTTTCGTGAGTCCTCCATTGATAATAGAGACTTTTATTAATTCAGACTGATCCATTTCAAAATATTATTAATCAATTCGAGATTGCTAGACAGGATCGAAGCGGTTTTCTTTTTTATACTAAATTATATTTAAATGTGAGTTTTTACTTCCAATACAAAACAGTTGAAAATAGTAAATTTTTAAAAAATCAATAGCATTTTTACTAATTCTCGAAAGAAAAAATCCTAATAGTTTTATATGTGCATTCTTCCAAAATTTAGTTTTATAAAGGCTAACCAAAATAATTTTAAAATATTTCAATTTCTTTAATATAACATGCTATTTGAAAATAAATCCGTCAAAATAGGTTGAAAATGTTTTTGAGCAATGTTTCGATGCTTTTTCACAAGTATTTCAATAAAATCATTAAATCAATGCATGTAACTTAGAATTTATTTTTAAATGCATTTTATTTTTGCTAAATTTGATTTAATTATATTTAAAATAATTGGAGTCGTAAAATGTTTTCATAGAGAACTGAGAATTTAGTTTTTCAATATACGTAGAAGAAAAAGACCACTTTCATTTTTTTAATTGAAGAAATAAGTGTCTAAAATGCTTGAAATCCATTTTTAATTAGCTTGGATTAATTATGGGACAGTTTTTAATTCTCAGAAAACTACCTTTTTCGAATGAAATAATACGTCTATTTCAGAAATTTCTTGCGAAAATTTCTACTGACGTCTGTATTTTATTATTTATTTAATATTTAACGGAATCGATTTTAATTTGTAAAAGCTGCCTTTGTGAAAACGAAATCTGCGAAACATGAATTTGCGTTTATTGGACAAAAAATATTTATAATATCATGTGTATTTCATAATATTTTTATAATAATTCTGAATCGCCAACAACTCATCATCGAAAATGCATGAAAATATCTAGAATTAAAAATTGGTTTTACTCATACATGTATAAAATAAAATAAGAGAAAATAAATATCCTAACAAGAGGAATCCTATTAAAAGAAAACAAATATCCTAAAATTAAAATCAAACATAATTTTTGAATTTTATTTTTCCTGAAATACTTTTAATTATTGTTTGTACCGAAATGCTTATTATTAAAACAGAGAATAATTTTTTTGCAACCAATAAAACTAAACACCTTCAGCTACAATTATTCATACTTGGCAAAGTTCTAAAAGAAGAATTTATCTTAAAAATATTTTTTTTAAAAAATTTAATTGCAGAATCTGGTAGGGGATTTATAGGAATAAGGTAATCATTGTTATGTTTAAAATTTTAAAATTGTTCTGGATTTAAAGTTTAGTAATTTAATTTTTCCTCTGCATGTTTTAGTATTCAAATTAAGTCAGTTACGCATATATGAAATATATAATCCTAATGAAGTTTAAATTTAAAATTTAAGCACATAAAAAGTGATAATAACAACTATATTTGATTTTTAATCTTAGCTTGGAATGAACTCAAATGTTATTCTTTCTACTAAAGACCAGTAGAACCAAAATATGCGTATTAGCTATTTATAAATTCGAAAGCCTCACTCGAAAATATTTGTATTTCAAAAATAATAGAAAATATAAGCCTTGTTTTAAATCACTCAGAAATTTTTAGATTATTCGATGGTAAGATTACTTTTCATTCTTTTCCTCAAATACTTCTTGAAAAATTAGTCGTAACCTTCACAGTTTTTTCTTTCCAAAATTTTTATGGGAGAACAAGAACTTGTACATAAATAGAAGTTTGTTTTCTTTTCTAAAAATGACCACTTCTGAGTTGAAAACCAGTATATAGGACAGTAAAGAAATTACATTCAATAAGAAAACTGCACATTTCCACAGAACTGGAATATGATTAATTAATCAAATGCATTTTTGGTGATGAATAGAGTTCCATACACAAAGCACTTTTCCTTGAAGATCGTCAAGGTCGGGTTTTAAGTACTTTGATGTAAATCGAGTTATTAATTCTTCAGTTAAAATACATCTTTACTGTGAGATGGCCTTTATATTGTTGAATATAAGTAACGGAGGAACTTTTCTGAAAAATTGATTCAATAAGAAGAAATTTATATTGAAGCTTGGCAAAACATATCTCAGCTTGGCATTAAATGTGTTGATTCAATCTATGAAGGTGAATGAAATGCCAGTTCTCATCATCTGATGACGAATGTCTTCTTAATTTCTTATTTATGTAATAACTATGGAGATTTGAACCAAGACGTTGTTAAAACCACTGATACTTGTAATTTTTACTTGGAAAAATGCGTCCAGCCTTTTGGTAAGAAATGCTAGAACGATTGGATCTGAGAAGTTCCCTCTAATACACAGGAAACTTATAATTTGCGGGTATAGATTTAATTCTAACTTTTTAGAGAATACAAACCTGCGCGATTTAATCCAAGATGTGCAGTTAAAAACCACTAATACTCGTATTCTTGAAGGACATTTCTAAGACAAAATTAGGACGATTAGATACAAAAAGTTGAATTAATTGCAGATGATATTCAGATTCAACCTAAGAGTGCATTCTTAATTTCTTATAAATAAATAACTAATAAGAATGCCATTAATTTGCATTTACAAATTCTGTATCGAATAATATTTTGAATGGTAAGCAGTTCAAAAATGATTAGTCTAAGAAGTTCCAACCAGTGCATAAGAAACTTATCAGGCTTTGTTCCAACTTCTTAGAAAAGGTATAATTTGCGCAGTATGATCCAAGGTGTTGAATCAAAAGCCACTGATATTCGAAATTTTTTAGTGGAAGGATATTTTTAACTTTTTAGGAATAACTAAGACGATTAATCCAACACTAGTTGAATCCAATAACTTCTCATTTCTGTTTGAGAAATACTTTGAATAGCAGGCAAAACAAGAGAGATTGGTGTAATAAGTTCCATCCAGTGCACATGATACTTATAGTTTTAATTCTAAGAAATGAAATAATTTGCACAATTTGATCCAAGATGTTCAATCAAAAGCCATCGAAAACCTTAGTAATATTTTAGTGATAGGTATTTTTAAATTTTTTGAAAAAATTAAGACGATTAATTCCGATAAATTCGATCGATAATTTCGATTCCGATAAGTTCGATTCCAATAAGCACATTCATTCGGATAAGCTCTGAGCCTCTGCTGAATTTATATGAAGAGTTGGATCAAATGCAAAATGATATGCATAATTTTTGGGCAGCAAATTTACTCACTTTAATTTGCTAACTTTTTCCCTCTTACTAGTTATGTTACCAATAAAATAAGGAGAAAATAAAAAAAGTTGAAATAAATATTACTTGCGCATGTTGTAGAATGTAACACAGAAATATGCATTAAAATTTCAGTTCTTAATTCTTATTTGAATAGCTGTGGTTGAAAATTCTTTATGAACGTAAATTCCTTGACTTTGATTACTTGTTCGATTTATTCTAGATTAAAGGAACTTGTTTCAGATGGAAAATGTTGTTAAAAAGTTTTTCAAAATGCTATTACTTATTACGAAAGTGTTATTTAGAAAATAAAAGTGAAGGAAATCATAAATGCAAAGAATGTGATTTTCAAAAAGTTTTGACGAATAAAGTCATAGCAACTGATTTCCATATATATGGGCTTACGCTTAATACGAATACCATTAGTTGAAGCAAATATGTGTAATACAAGAACGGAAGTTGTAACATTAATATCATTAGAGTTTGAAAACAACTAATACTCATTCATATAATAATATGCAATCATAAAGAATATTCATTCTTAATTTATGAAAACAAGGTGCGAACGAAATTCCGTAAGTATAATCAGAGAGTTGAGTCTCAATTTCTTCTTTGCGTGCGTGAATAACTGTAATCAAAGTCGTAAACACATTCTAATGGAAATTCGACCACATCGCATGCGTTTTTTATATTAAACACTGGTTTTAAATTTGTTATTCTTAAAGATGGAATTGTGAATTATTTATGTTAACTTAAAAAGTGTCATAAGAAATGGAAAGGTGGAAACAATGATTACCTTAAAATGCTGATTTGGGATTAACTGTAGCATGCTAGTTGTGCAATATTTTTTATCGTTTAATACGAAAATATTATTGTGCGTGGAAAAATAACAAGGTATTTATTTTCTCAGTTTCTGAAATTGAGTATTATACCACAATAACCAGTAAACATGTCTCTTCAATTTTTCCTAGAACAAGTTCTATTTCTAAGAAACCTTCTTTTTGAAAAAAAAAATGTATATAATTTTTACTTCAAAAAGCTTTACTTTAAAGAAAAACGGAAAGCTCTCCACAATTAAGTTCGAATAGCTCGACCAATAATAGTGGAATGCATTAATTTTATTGCTTCCCTAAAGAGTCTAATCATTAAGAATTTTTTTAGAACATGATGGTGCGTTATTATTGTTTGGAATCCATACTCGCACTCTGATGTTACAGTGCGTTGTTTATATTGTGAAAAAAAACAAGTGTAAGCTGTACAAAGCTATACTGAATACTCAAATAAATGAATAAACAGAAATAGAAACGAAACTTTTAAGGTAAATACAGTGGCGGCTCGTCCATTAGGGCTGCAGAGTTGCAGCACTCCATGAAACTATTTTAAAAGCTTGTATTTTCCTTTTTATTCTTATTTACTTATTTTTTCCCGTTCTGAGAGTTCGACGATCAACGAAAAAGTAATAAAAACGTGAAAAGAGAGTAAAATAAACACAATTTGGGGCTGCAAAGAGAATAGCCTCGAAAGCATCGAAATTCGCTCACTATGCATAGTTGAGCGACGAATCGGGAGACAGAAAGCAGCCCTTTCTCCCTTTGAATTTAGAGGTGCCAGGCCTGCAATTCATCCAGCCCTGGTTTGGAGCACGGCCAACCTTATATTCTCTCTCTTTTTCTTCTTCTTTTAATCCCTCTCTCCCACCAAAAGTTCGCTTCGCTTCCCCGATAAGTTTTTTTTTTTTTCGCTTTTTCTCATTGGCTGTTTATGGGCTTCTGCTTTGCGTCATATAGCCTCGACAGAAACATGTATGGTTTATTGAATATTCATTTTCTTTTGTTGGAAGTCACTCTTTGTAGAAAGTATGAAGATAATTTTCTAAAATATTATTCAAATTAAAATTTTTATAAGGAGGAATCAATCATTATAATTACATATAAGAAAAGATGAATGTTACAGATCTTCGAAAAATCATATTTTCATAGCTATTTTCTGTTGAGCCAAAAATTGATGCATGTCACATGCAGGCTTTCAACATCTTTCAATGTCTTCAGGCAAAAGAACAAAGTATTAGCGAAAATAGTTGCAGCACTGATCGTGAAGTCAGAAACGAATAATGCTGCAAAAGTTGTTTCTCGAGAGAATACGATTCTTTTTTTTTTTTTTTGTTTGTTAAAAAAACAACTTTACTTCTAAGAAAGATCCAATCTCTAAATCCAAAATTTTTAATTGTAATTTCCTGAATGTTTTTTTAGAAAAATATCGACAGATATTTTATCGACGAGTGACTTCTAACAAAAGATGATGAAATTGTATGAAACCAGATGTATTGGCTTTGGGCCAGCGAAACAGAAAAGGCGAAACAACAACAACAACAAAAATCAAGAGAGCGAAGGCGAGCCTTGGGTGGAAGGGGGAAAATACATCAGTTAGCCGGGGATTAACCGGAACTGTGAAATTTCCAGTTCTAGAAAACGTGTGTTTTCGCGTTCAGATGTGCCACTTTGCTATTCGCAGTGAGCGAATTTTGATGTTTTCCATTGCTATTCGGCATGCAGCCCCATCCTGTTTATTTCCTATTCATTAATCCATTTTCTGTCCCCTTTCTTCCTTTTTATTGTTTTCTCCCCATTTACATTAACCAAAGAGCTCTCACTATGGAAAAGTAACCAAATAAGATCAAAAACGAAAACTCCAATTTGTAAAGTAATTTATCAGGTTTCTGCAGCCCTATTGGACGAACCGCCGCTGAGTGAGTCGTATAAAATGGCATACTGTATTAAAGATTATAAAATTGTGATGATAATTTCTAGGAACGATAATACACTAAAAGAAACTTATTCACTCATCATTTAAAATTAAAATTTCTTTCTGCTAATCTAGATTGTCTCATGCTCTCTTATCTCTCCCAGAAATTAAAATCCGTTCATTAAAATTGCTTAGTTCTTAAAATGAAACAAAGAATGAAATATTAAAATTCCCTTACCTGCAGTCTTGTTACAGGGGTTGCAAAATTTCCATTTGGCCATACTTTCACCCGTGGGTTGTTCATCCAAACATTGACAGTTGGCAAATAACAATGTATTCTGACACAACGTGTTGCAATGCTGAAATTTAAAGTTGTGAATAACTAACGGAAACGAATATTAGGAAGTAAAAAGACTGATTTCAATAATACATAACTAATGAAAGATTTGATGTTTGGATCTGCATAGAATTCACTTTCTTTCCAAATGATTTATCCTCATGCATCTCACGCGATCAGTGGCGTTCTGAAAAAGAGGCTGGCCAAGACAGGTATCGATATCCGAACGCCAGCTTGGAGGGGAAGGGGTCAGTGGCGGCGATTTGTTTAAAAAAGCGAAGGGTCAAACAATTTACAGACATAGCTAAAAATACCCTGAATTATACGGGGTAGTCAACAAAATTTAAAAATTTAGTTACAAAATTAGTTATTAGCCTTCCCGGATACTAATACTTTTTTATGATTCCTAGTTTTAAACAGCTAAAGAAAAAGAAAAATTTAATTTTTTCCGGAAAAGTGGGCGGCGACTGCCACCCTCGACGCCACTGGGTTGTGAGGGTCAACAACAAAACATTTTTGTGTTATTGCTCTTAATCCGACGGATTTGATGAAGTTGAGGCGAAAATATTTCCATGCCACTGGCGCTATTTAACCTTGCTACGCCACTGCCTCAATATCTCAATAAGAACTTTTATATACCCATTGTACTTAAATATCGAAGATATAGCTATCAATGTTTTTTTCCTGCGTACGGACAGACAATTTTTTTCAATAAACAGTCTGGAGATAACAGACTCACGCCCTTACCTTCAAAGGAATCTTGGAATAAGATCAATTTCTTACCTCGTAAGTGTATTTCAGATTCTCCAAGTCGAAATCCAAATGTAAAGACTTCAATCTTTTTCTTATTGGAGATTCCAAGAATGTCTCTGTACATGAACCCTCATAACCTGGTAAGAGTTTCGTTAGTCTCTGAAAAAAGCACAAATTTTTGAAAATTGCCGAATTCAATTTTTCGGTAAATTAATGATATACCGAAAATTATTTACTTTATATAAATTTTTGGGAAATTAAACCAATGGCTGTTTTTAAATCTATCTGTATAAATACTTAAACACCAATTTTTTGTGCACTTTGGAAATCCAAACCAATGGATTTTCTTCAAAATTCGCTCACAAATATTGTGGAACATAATAGTTCAGGCAATGAAGGAAAAAATAGAAAAAAATTATGTAGTTTTGAAATTTGGTACAGTTGTTGGGGGCAGTGTCTTAAACGACATACTAAAAGTCCCCGCCGGTAGGGGGTGCGCGGGGGTACAGGGCGGTTAAATGGAGACGTTTTCAGTTTTTCTTAAATATCTCGTAAACTATGGGTTCTGTCAAAGCACACTCAATACAAAATTAAACTACATGAAATTTCCTACAGAAAAAAGTCCTATAATTTTTTGTAGCATCAATAATTTAGAAGATGCAGGGGGATTTAAAAGTGAATATTTCTAAAATTCCTTATTGTATTGGTAAAATCGATTAAAAGTGCTGAATCAACAAGCCTCATAATAACCTTGGGCATATATAATAATTATACTAGGGTAGTATTGCATGTGTCGGAGGGGGTAACGAACCCATTTCATGAACAATTATGTTCCTTTCCTCCCCTCACATCCGTTCCCCTTCACAAGTTTCCTTCTATTCGTAGTCCAGCCAACGAATTGTAAACTTTAAAAAAAGTTGTAGTTTTTAAATTCGGCACAGTTGTTGGGGAGAGTGCCCTAAACGGCATACTAAAAGTCCCAGCTGGTTGAGGGGGTACAGGGGGTTGGAATGGGGGATTTCTCAGTTTTTCTTAAATATCTCGAAATCTATGGATCCTAACCTTTAAAAAATTAATTATAAAATAAAATTAAATTAAATTTCCTACAAAACTAGTCCTAAATGTTTTGTAGAGTGAAATTTTGGAAGATATAGGGGGTTTAAAAGTGAATATGTCCAAAATTCCTTATTGTAAAGGTGTAGTGCTAAAGCAGAAACCCTCAGAAAGACCTCATGCCTCTACAATAATTATACGACGGTAGTATTGTATGTTTCGAGAGTAGTGGCGGTATCAGGTGGGAGGGGGGCGACAAACTTATTTGATGAACAGTCGTGTTCCCTTCCTCCCCTCACGTACGTTATCCTCCACTAAATCCCTTTACTCAGTCTTTTGGTTCTGTTAAAGCTCCAAATGAGTGTATTTAGACAGTATAATCTAAAGCTACATATCTATGCTGAATTTAACTTAGAAGTTTGCAACCAGTCTGTCACATTTCGACAGAAACCTTCCCATTAAAGAAATAAGATCAGGCATGTTCAATTACTAACACAGAAAATGGCTGCTAAAGGAACTGAAACGAGAGTCGCTACAGGGGATGCTGATACTTATATTGTGAGATCTGGGTTAGAGAAAGCAACTTCTTACCTTAAGGGAAAGACATAGACCTAATCGTGTTACTGATTGCTTTGGCACCACCAGAAAGTAACATTTATTTTATGAAGCCTGGCAAGAGAAAAATAGAAGCTAAAATATTTTTTACAAGAAAGCTGCTGAAAGAACTTTCTTTTTCCCAAACCATCCTCCTTCTCCATGCATTCCGTGGCTGCGACATTACACCAAATATTTAAAGAAAAAGCAGAACACTGTAGTTACATTGTTCAAAAATCAACAAAACCAGATAAAAACATTGCTGACATCTTTTATAACCCATCATCAACGCCAGATGATATCTCACAAGCAGGTGAGAAGATGTTCCTAGTACAAAGCCATTGCTGACGAACAAAATTTGAATAACCGTAGATATGCAGCATTTCTCAAATCATAAACCAAGATCAGAGCTGATCTTTCCTCAATTCCTCCAACCAAAGGAACTGTGGAGCAACACACTTTTAGCAATGTGTTTCTGTTTTGGCACCTTTAATGGTACCTGTACCAAAGGTGTACCTCTAGAAGAAGAGTATGCGCTCGAACTTGATCGTATACTAGGAAAACATGGTCAAATTTAATTACGAGCAAGTGTAAAAATGGG
Organism: Araneus ventricosus; assembly: GCA_013235015.1. Taxonomy (NCBI): domain Eukaryota; kingdom Metazoa; phylum Arthropoda; class Arachnida; order Araneae; family Araneidae; genus Araneus; species Araneus ventricosus. The sequence goes on along the minus strand of BGPR01000175.1, from coordinate 193,860 downwards.
TTATGCATATTTTTATGTGTGTATGCATATATATAATATTATATTATAGAAAGATATAATATGTTATAGATATATTGTACTAGATTTATTATTCTATTCCGCTATTTTGAAATATAAACTTTCTTTCATAAAAATAAAACTAAACATTTTCAACCACTTATTGTGATTATGTACTTCTTCAAACTGCTACAATATTCTAAACTTTTCATCCTAAGAACAATGTGAAGGACTATTTTTATAGGAAATTTAATTTCGTTTAATTTTTTACTTAAGTTTTTTTCGCTAGGATCCATAGTTTTCGAGATATTTAAGAAAAACTGAGAAATCTCCCCTTTCAACCCCCCCCCCGTGCCCCCTGAGCACCCTCCACCAGCAGGGACTTTTAGTATGTCGTTTAGGGCATTCTCCCCAACAACTGTGCCGAATTCCGAATTTAAAAACTACAACTTTTTTTAAATTTACAATTCGTTGGCTGGACTACGAATAGAAGGAAACTTGTGAAGGGGAACGGGTGTGAGGGGAGGAAAGGAGCATAATTGTTCATCAAATGGGTTTTTTGGCCCCCCCCCCCCTCCGACACATGCAATACTACCCTAGTATAATTATTATATAGGCATGAGGTTATTATGAGGGTTGTTGATTCAGCACTTATAATCGATTTTACCATTACAATAAGGAATTTTAGAAATATTCACTTTTAAATCCCCCGTACCTTCTAAACTATTGATACTACAAAAACAAAGTTTGATTTCTCTTGTAGGAAATTTCATATAGTTTAATTTTGTAATTGAGTGGGTTTTTTTTTATAGAGCCCATAGTTTTCGAGATATTTAAGAAAAACTGAAAACGCCCCCTTTAATCCCCGTACCCCCCACCGGCGGGGACTTTTAGTACGTCGTTTAGGATACTAACCCAACAACTGTGCCAAATTTCAAAACTACACCATTTTTTTTTCCATTCGTCGATTTTTGGCCTTCGTTGACTGGACTATATGGAGGGTTTTAGTGGAGGTTTCGTGACAATTAATTAAATAGTTTATTTTGCGTATTATAATATTTTATATGAAGATATTTTTTATAATAAAAATATCAGACACGAAAGTATTTTTTATCCCGAGCGACACTACGTAGATCAGCGAGCATAAAAGTGAAACTCATAAATAGTTTATACTTCATAGAAATCCGAACTATTCAATAGATTTTCTTTAAATTTTACTCGCAAAAACTATGAAGCATAAAAAAGGTTTTATTCAAGGTTTCTTCACAATAAATTAAATAGCTAATTTCTTATTAATTGAAAGTTTGTTTCAGTTTATTGGTACAAGCTGTCGTGCCGATGCACGTAGAGGGCGCCACGATCAAGGTCGGATTTATCCTTTGAACCGCTTCATGCAAAAGTAACAAATTGCGCCCTTATGGAACTACATTGTAAACATTCTAAATATATATATGTAATAATCTCACTTAATTTTATTTCAAATTCTAATATTACATATTTTAAAATCTTAATGTATTCCAAAATCACTTTTCTTAAACTCCAGTTTCATTCTATTTCCCGCTCTGGAGGTATATTAAATCTCTCGTTTTGGCATATTTATTGCTAAAAGAATATTTTAATCGTTTCCACGCGCACCCAACTCGCGAAAAATCAGCAACTTATTGCCGCCATGCATTTTCCCTAAAACACTTACGTAATATACTAAAAATAGCTATTATTCCCTTCACTTTGATCACATGTCTATCTGTTAAATCCCTACCTGAGAGAAAGCAGGGATCTTCTGTTCTCTTTTGGCTTGAAAACTTAAAGCATGATGTACGTACATTCCGTCACTCTCCGATAATAAAAATGAAATTTAGAGTTCAACTCGGCCTGTTTAATCATTTAACGACTACAACAGCGAATACATTTCATATATATGTGTTCTTTTTTCACATTTTTTAATGAACGTCGACCAAAAAACAGTATAACTCAATAATTGATACTTATACTAACTTTTCACTTAAAATACTTCAGTTAAAAAAACCTTTTACAAGAATATAATTCAGGCGATTTTTTTTTTTTACGAACTTTCAGTTCAGAGAATTATTTAATTAACTCGGAAACATCTAAACTGCTACTTCATACTCAATCCCTAATATAGCGAGGTCTGACAATCTTGTTTGAGATGTTGCTGTTCGCAAATAGTTCTTGATTATTTTTAGTTCGGAAAAACTACATTCCCCGGGTGCAACACTTGTTGGAAGAGTTAGTAAAATTCTTAGAGCAATGTTTAAGTTTGGAGCAAAATTCACACAGGCATTGCCTTTTACATATATAGATTACTGGAGTAGTGCCTTGAAAGTTTTGTGCTCATTAGTACATTAAATTGGATTGTTTTATTGTTTTTTAGAATTGTTTAAGAAACTTTTCTAATAAATTTAGAAACTCCGTTGCGATTTTTTTTCTCATTTTTTTGGCAATTTTGCGCCCTCGATTTTTTTACTCCGCGCCGGGGCACGGACTAACAGAGTGTTCGTCCGGCCCTGCCATATCGAAGTCTTTTTGGTGTAAAATAAAATGAAAAAGAAAGTAAGAGCTTCAGTATTCTGTGTAGCTGATGCATTTGTAAGCTAGCTGAAGTCTAGATGCGTATATTTAAATGGATGTTATAATATCTTGAAACGTATGGAGATAATATACGTGAAATAAATGATGCATACAGCACTCTTTGACGAATTCTTGAGGTCTAACACCACGTTCAGAAAAGATTATTTTATCTTTAGTCTGGTTATTCCTTCTAACTAAATTATTACAGATATTTTAAATAATTTTATTTGTTGTTGCCGAATTGCTGCTCTCAATATTTGATTTCATTTTGTATTATTTGAAAATAATTATTAATAGTTTATGGGAAAAATAAGCTTTCGGTATTTTAGGTAGATTCCTTATAGGAAAATCTACCTATTGCAATGGTTCTCATGACACGACTTTCGGAAAATTTTTGCAGATCTTCACCGATCATGACCCCTAGAACCCAAAACCACCCTTCGTTAAAAAGTTTATATATATATATATATATAGGTATATATATATATATATGTATAACGCTTTTTCCCATGTTATCTTGTGAACACGATAACTGGAGTAATTTTGATGTAAATTTAACCAGCATGGGATATGTTGTAAGGATAGTGAAAATCTCGGTCGAGTTCGTAGATGGGCTATCCAGCTCAAAGGGGGTGGAAATGGTGGGGGGTGGAAATTTTCATTTTCTCATAATTCCTTTACAATTGAAAATAGAAAGAAAATTCAAATTAGGCGAATTATTGCCTTATCATAAGGAACAATGTTTCAATTTAAACTTTTTTGATAACTGCAATTGCTTAGAAGTTATGAGCTGAAAAGTGATTTTCCCACCTTCCCCTCCTCTCCCCCTAACTTAAAGTACGTTTTAACCTATGCATGTTACCCCTTGTTGGAAAGCTCTCGTCATTTGCAATCTCTTCCACTCGCTTTCATTCTTGTAGCTCTAATCCTTATGAGAATAGAGGGCGAAATGTTCTTTTCCTTATTATTAGTAGAGACGTATATACATAACGCTTTCGCCCATGTTATCTTGTGAACACGATAACTAGAGTAATTTTGATTAGATTTTAACCGGCGAGGGATATGTCTTAAGGTCGGATAAAATATCGGCCGAGTTTGTAGATGGGCTAACCAGCTAAAAGGGGGTGGAAATGGTGGAGGACTGAATATTTCATTTTCCCATAATTCCTTTACGATTGAAGATAGAATGAAAAATCAAAATAGGAGAATTATTGCCTCTTCATAATAAACAACTTTTGTATTCAAACTTTTTTGATAGCTGCAAATTTTTAAAAGTTATGAGCTAAAATGCCATTTTCAATCCCTCCCCCATTTTATCACTTCCCCATAGCTCTGTTATGACTAAAGATAGAAAACAATTCAATTAGGCGAATTGTCACCTTATCATAACGAACAACTTTTATATTAAAAGTTTTTGTCAGGTAAAATTGATTAGAAGTTATGAGCTGAAAAGCGATACTCAATCCCCCCCCCCCAATTTATCAATTTCCCGTCACTCTGTTACGATTGAAGATAGAAAGAAATTTTCAATTAGGCAAATTATCACATAATAATAACGAACAACTTTTATACTAAAAGTTTTTTGGCAGCTACAATTGTTTAGAAGTTATGAGCTTAAAAGCGTTGTTTCACGCGCCCCCCCCAATTTATCTTTTCCCCGCAGCTAAGTTACGATTGAAGATAGAAAGAAAATTTCAATTAAGGAATTATCACCTTATCATAACAAACTACTTTGATATTGAAAGTTTTTTGACAGCAAGAATTACTTAGAAGTTATGAGCTGAAAAGTGATTTTTACCCCCTACTTAGAATACGCTTTAACCTATGCATGAGACACCTTGTTGAAAAGCTTTCATCAGTTCACTTTTATATAGGTAAACTAAAAGATATCACTTCCACTTATTATAAGGTAAACAAGCTGATATATCCGGGTTTGCTCCGGATTGAAATGCTTTCATGTCTTAAATTTTTTAATGAAAAAACTACTATCGTATAAAAATTATAATACACAAATTCCTTTTCTGATCTGAAACGTTTTTAATTAAAATGAGAATATCAATTGAAAAAAAAACGATTTTTAAAAACAGCCGTTTTCTCCATAAATTATTATTTGTTATATAGGTACTTCAAATCTTGTTAAGAATTACTAAAGTAAGAGAAAGGGTTCAATGAATATTTTGAAACAATTAAATTAACGAGTTAATTATTCATTAATTTAAAGAATGAAAATCAATCAATCATTAGTTTGTCCTGATATAAATTGTTAATCGTCTACTTTTAAAATTTCCTTTTAGCATTCGTCAAGAATTCTGTGAATGTATTCTGGCATTTATATATATTCGTATTATTCTTGTTCTTCAACAATAAAGAATATTGTTACGAATTCTGTATAAAATTACTTTTGAAAAAATATTAAAATGAGAGAAACAAATTGTATGGAAATGAAATTTTCGTCACTGAAATGCTAATTTTTTGAAATTTAATAAGGTATAAAAATAGTTTCGTGAGATAATGTTTTCAAAAGATATCGCGGAAAAACACCTTGCTTAATTTTTAATTAACTGAAATTTTAAGTAACATTTGGGCTTCGAAATGTTGAAGATGAACTTTCTCTTGTCTCAAATAAAAAGTGTGCAAAGTCTAGTTGAAATCAGTCCACTGGTTTAGGACGCGATGTGGAGCATACATACATAGATACAATAACTTTTATTTAAATCAAGATAATTATTAGATAATTACAAGATTAAGATTGCTGGCATATACTATGAGCCATAAAAAAGGTTTTAGTGAAGATATCGTCACAATTAATTAAATATTTAATTTTATTTAAGTAAATAGTTAAATTTAATTAATCAAACAGTTAATTTTAATAGTTAATTTGATAATTAGTTAATTTGACAGGTTACTTTAATTTGATAATTAACTAAACATGGCTGCACCAAGATTTGTATAATAAATTTAATATAAAATAGCCAAAAAAGACAGATATATAAGAGTTCCCTTTATCCTTTTTTATATTGAAAAATATCTCATTAACTTTAAAATTGTTTTGGGATTTTCTGTCGAAGTATTTGCTTTTAACTGTCGATGAAGATTTAAATTTGTTGTTCAAAATGGCTGCATTGATATCCTATGCTTTAAACACACGTATTAAATTTGCAACTCGCAATGTTTAATAATTTTTATTCTGTTATGTGTTAAGAATTTAGTGACTATTATCTCTGTAACCAGGGGGTTCTCTAAATGAGCCCATTCTAGTAATGTTTAAATATGTCATGTGATTTTTGCATATAACAAAGTAATGTTCGCACAATTATATGGTAACCTAGATTAAATAACTAATTTTTAAATCCATATTCTTTATTCATTCATGTCAGGCGTCAATTTTTTGTTACTGTTTCAGATCTGCTGTCTTAATGTTATCTAGGGAATATTTGCTCTGCTGGGATGTTTATTTTTTATGATTCCTATGATTATGTGATGGGATATAAAAAATTGACCAATATACTGACCAATAAATCTAGCATAACCTTTTGGAATGAAAAATGGAATGATAAAACCTTGATGTAGTAAAAAATTAAATGTCATGAGAACAGAATCACAGCGTAAATATTGCAATGCGTAGTAACAACAAAGTCATTGGCTATGTCTGTATTGATCAATATGTAATATTTCATTACTTTTGTAACATTAGCGTAAAGGAATCTACCTTTGCCTTCAAGCTTGCCGAAAAGGGATTTTTTTTAAAAGATTTGGTGCAACTGATTTTCTCATTTTAATTGAAAATAAAGTTGCAGACAATAAAAATGAATTGTGTATAATAATTGAGTCTAACAGTTATTCAGTGATTATTAAGATCTTAAATGTTAAAAGTGCTCATAATATGAAATAGTCATAATTAGTTTAAATATAGAATTACAGTGTACATGCCATGTATTTTCTGACGAATTTTGCTTGCCCTTTTTCCTATTAACAGAATGCAAAGTCGCAATTGACGAATCAATGGATTCTAAGTTAAGAATCACGCTTTCCCCTTGTCCTTTCTTTTCAAAGCTGGATTTCGTCTATGGTTCTTTACATTGATATCTTATTTATTATTTTGGTGACAATGATGTGTTTAATGATCACAGTAGATTCTTCTGGAATTCGTCATTTTCGTATTTCCCATGTTAAACAACAACAACAACAGCGAAAAGTATTTACATACCCTTTTGACTCCAACATGGACGCTTCTTCCTGGACTGGCTATGATTCCTCCTCTTTGCATAGTTGGAAATGTCCCTTGAGGATGAACCAACAATCGCACACCATATTCTGCGGATATCAAATCCCAGTACTCTGATCTTTCAATGTTTAAAGTGAGACGAATTCCTAAAATAATAATAATAAAAAAAATATATGCTTTCATTCATCCCCGCATCTCTAAATTTTAGCGTCTAGTATAATTAGAGGTGAGTTGGGGGCACTTCACGGTTTAAAAAATTATAAAAGTTTTTTAAAACCGTTTTTCTCTCCAGGAGGCAAATAGTTAACAACTATTTTCTGTTCCGAAAAGAAATGTAGCTTTAAAAAAATGTATGCACATTGTCTTTCTGAGCATATTAACTCTTTAACTGCGCGTGTGGTTTATAAACCACATGCTTAAATTATACACAGACACGGGTGTGGTTTATAAACCACAACCTTAAATTATACACAGACGTGGGTGTGATTTATAAACCACATGTTGCAGCTGTGGCTTATGTGCCACTAAATTATAAAAAAATGTTTTTCATATATAAATAAAATAAATCTTTTTTCTTATAATTTATCTTACCATTAAATTATAAAAATATTTTTTTACGAAAATAACTAAAAGAGAATTCAAACTCTTATCATTAATTACAAAATGCATACTTAGTCGTTTTGATTCGCCACTATATCACAATAAATGCATGAGAAATCTTTTTCTTTTTTTTGCGTTTAGAGCGATCGGCTGTACTAAAAGTACCCGCAGTTAAAGGGTTAATATCAACTAATTGTATCAAGTGGAAACTTTTCTTAAAGCTTTAAATAAGATAACTTTTTTAAATACATGTAGAAAAAAAAGAAGCGGAATTATGAAGCGAGATAAAACGTAAAAATGAAAACTAGAAAAAAAAGTTTTTAAAAAAATATAATAATAAAACAAATAATCGTAAACAGGAACAACACTGCCAATATGAATTAAGAAGTGATTTGGACAATAATCGGTCGCATTTAACCATTTCACATGATTTTAACGTCTTTTTAAAACAATTATTTATTTTCAACAAAATGTTCGTTTTCATATTTCAGAAACAACTGAAACGCCCACTAATAACGGCAACTGAAGTTTATTAATGAAAGAATTTAAAGAGAAATTAAGAGTTATTCGTTACATTCATTCATAGAGTTCTTCATTTTGTTATGAAGACTAGAAATTCAAAAATAACTTTTATAGAAAAATTAATAGCAGAAAAGTTACTCACATTAAAGACCTATTCAAATCGTACGGTCAGCACAATTTTGTTAAGTTATGACGTTCTTTACGATTTTATCACGACTAACACTGTTTTTCATACTTGTAGGATTGATGTTTTCAACTCACAGTCAATTTTAGTTTATATATGATGATTAAAAAAATCCTTAGACATTCTTACAATAGAAAATGGGGTCGAAAACGCAATTGAATACAAGTTTACAAGAGTTTACAGCACAATTGCATGAATAGCAACATTACAAATCGTTCGCAACATGATGCATACAATGGCTCGAAGGACGCACCGTCATCAACAAACCTTTGGAATATTTAAAATAAGTGTTCAAAGGACTTGCCTTCCGAAGCTACACACGCGTCGTATGCTGTTACTCCTGCAACTGTGTTTCATTGTGAATTTGTATTCCATTATAACACTTTTCCTAAGTTTCATCCCTATGCCTCTTTTAGTTTTTAGAGTTTTTGAGTTACTATGTTCGCATGCACGGATGGGCAGACAGACAGTTTTCCCTTTGACGGGTTTCGTCCGAAATTTTACAGAAATCTTCAATTTTGGTGTAAAGAACGCATACCAAATTTCATTCTTCTAACTCTTTGTGTTCTCGACTTATCGTATTCACAGACAGAGAGCCATAATTCCAAAAATGTGTTTTTCGGTCTCAGGGAGATCTCAAATTCATCAATATCTCGAGTTCGAATTTTTTGACGATTACAAAATTTTCTCTTCTTATATTTTGTATACGAGAAAGTATAAAAAGGTTTTTGGATATAAAAATGTAATAAATCTTTCTTTTCTTTTTTATTTGAAGACTGCAAAATAATTGGATAATCGCAAGACACAACCTCTTACAATTTATGCTAAATTTCAAATTATATTACATAAAATTATATTTTTGCTAATTTTAATAACCCGTTACATCTAATCGCTGCTTGTCTTAACTGGATTTATCACAATGTGTCGATTAAAGAAAAAGCAGAAAAATACTATCGCTCCATTCATACCTTGTGTTGTTCCTCCTTTCTTAATTGTCATCGCCTTATCAGTGTCATTTTTCTTAACAGAAAGTGTGTGACATAAGCCAAATATAGGCGATGTCACGTTCGTAATTTTGACGTAGAATGTTGTGCTGAAAAAAAATACAGTTTTCAATAAATTTCATGTATACACTATGCTGTCTATAAATTATCAGAAAAAAAATTATTATCTGGTTTTTACGAGAGGATGGCTGAGAAGTAAATATAATAGGATAATGGATGAAAATATTTTGATAAGTTTGGAGACATCAATTCAGTCGTGTTCATTTACAACCCGATTCTTTTCCCGGGACCTGCTCCCATTTCGTACTTTTTCCCCTCTCAGCAAATGCACTCATCTGTCTGAGATCGAAGATCAGAAGCCTCCTCCTGAGAGCTGGGAAAATTAAATGACAAACAAAAGGTGACTGAAAGAAGAAATTCTGAATTATTTATTCATAATAGCGTTTTTATTTCTCAATCCAATTTTATTCTAATTATTATCATGTGATGAAGATATATAATTTTAAATTATCTTTCTAGAATTGGAGGATTTTTCTTAAAGAATACAGAATATTTCCTTTAAATGATTGTCTTCTTATTCAAGGCGCTTTAAACTATCATGAAAGCGAACATAGATAGATGCAATTTTCGGGGATTTCCGAAAGTCATTCGATTCTGTGCAAACATTTTTCAAAATTCGGTGACTAAGTTATAAACTCTATAATAGTTCTAAATTCTCTAGTTAATATATTCTATATAAGATAGCAGCTAATATATCATTCATTAACTGCAACTCTCTGACAGCGTGCTATTTTTCACTTTTATTTTGTACATAATCGCTGGATATTTTTAATCGTTATTTATATCCAACTCTTGGAAATAGGAAACGAAGCGCAACTTCTGTTTACAGTGAAACCGGTGCATAACGATACTGTCTATAACGATAAACCTGCCTATAACGATGTTTTCTTTGGTCTGGTGGAATTTTTATTTACTTAATGTATTTTGAATCTGCCTACAGCGATAATCACTTTTTAGTAGCACCTGTCTATAACTATAATTTTACCACTTTAGGAAGCTGATAAGAGTGCAATCCCGATATTTTTTCCTTAAAAAAGGACACTCTACGGTCCGAAATGTGAGATAACAGCAGAATTGGGGACAGGGGCCTAGAAACCGAAACCTGTCGTTGCAGGGAAATCGGGGGATCGGTTGTGATTGGAAATGAGCACAGATTTTTTTTTGCCACTGATGAAATTATACATTCACAGTCAACACTTCACTTGTTCCTTGAAATTGTGTTAAAATCTTTACTCTACGGTGTAGCGTAAAAACACTGGTATTTGAAGACATTACATAAAATACATTGGCATTATTATGAAACAAAATTCTGCTTATATCTCCATTTTATGCACACTTCTATTGTTAACAAATGCTAGTTAAAATTTTTATTTTGAAGGTCTTAAAAAATTTAAATAATTTTAAAGTTATAAAATACAATTTCATATCGGCGAGTATTTGTAAGATGAATCAATAAGCACAATAAAATTAATATATTAGTACAAACACACGCAATTGGCTGTGCAAATGCTCAAAATGTCTACAACGATATTTTTTCTAGGTCCTTACAATATCGTTATAAACAGTTTTTACTATAGGTATATCTTTCCTAAATTGTATAGAATAATCTGGAAGCCATATCTAAGCTGCCCGAGGTAAGAAAGTTAACCAAGTGTAGTGTTTCCAAACTATTTTATTTCACAAATTGGCAGTTTTATATCTTCTGAATTCATTGAAATATGCTAAATTTGGAATTAAAATGCAACTTTTTCAAAATATTCCCTAATTGTTTCGCTTGCAAATTTGCCCAATTAAATAAGAATATCAATCAAATGAAGTCTTAACATAAATACACCATACGGGTCCTAAAAACAATTTGCATTTACATGCATCACTCGGAATATTGGATAAATAAAGATGAAACGGTTTTCGAATGTGAAAAAAAATTTGTTTGGAAATTAAAAATAATATTTTTCTTCAAAATTTTCTTTGAACATTTGAAGAAAAGTAGATATTTTAAAGTCTTTTTTTTTAGCCAATAGGCGTCTGTCTCATTCTTGACAAATTGTGTAAAATACAGACTAGCTACATTGTTCACTTTTCTGTGAAAGCATGTTCTGTTGAACATACTCAATAAAATATTCTGAAATTTCCAAAATAATAAGAAATTCCTGAAATAATTAAAACCAAAAGTTCTAGAAATAAGAAAAAATTTGCAATTTTGTTTTTGTTTCCATCAAAGAACAGGAACTATTGTATGACATGTCATATAGTATTCGCCATATACTATACTAGCAGTACGCGCACAGCGTTGCCCGTGGAATCAGGATTTCAACAAAATGGGGGAAAATGCCCATAATGGCACGAAAAAGTTGTGAAAAAATCAAAACAAAAGATACACATTATTGATTTTCGACAATGACACGAATGTAATGACGTCACCGGAAGGAATCGGATTGTAGAAAGCATATTACGTCACCTCCTGAGAGGATGGTCACCACCAGCCAATGAAATTGCAAATCTCGCTAGCAAAAAAAAAAAAAAACTGTTTGAACTGATTAGGGAAAAATTAATTTTTAAAAAAAGGAATAAGATATTTTAACCGTTCTTGTCTTGAATCCGACAGAAACGTTCCAGTTATAAGCTGGAAAAAATGAAAATTATAGATTTGTTAGAACGTCAGATGCGAGAATTTGAAAAAATCCTTATCAAAAATTACTATAAAAGTGACTATTATTTGAAAATTTCTCAAAATTCAGTAAATTGCGTTAGAAATTCAAAACAAACTTCATTAGAACGAAAATTGTTTGTTCTATTCGATGGTGTATTGATTGTTTTTCAACGATCATTAGAAAAGATACTACAGCCGTAGACGTGCCAAAAATGACCCAAAACAACAGAAAACATTAAATAAAAAATTTTCTAGATTTAATTTTAAAATTCCGGCTTCGAGGTGCATTGAGTTAGTCACCATTACTGCTATCTGTGTGCCAAATTTCATGGCTGTAAGTGCGATATATTCGTCTGGACATCGCATACACACGCAAACATTGACTTTTATAAGTATAGATGACGAATACTATAGACTACACTTTACAACGTATTTTACAAATTAAAAATTCTCGTAACTTCTGTATACAGTAAAGCCTCGATTATCTGGGCAACCGAGGTCTCTGTTAGCTGTGCCGGTACTCGAAAATCGATCTATGTTTTTCCTTTTTCACTTTCTCGTATACGAAGTATACAAAGAGGAAATATTGCAATCGTTAAAAAATTCGAACTCGAGATTTTGACGAATCTCCACGTTTCAGACCTCCCTGAGTCCGAAAAACACAATTTTGGAATTATGTCTGTCTGCGTGTCTGTATGTCGGTGTGTCTGTGTATCTGTGAACACGATAACTCGAAAACTATTAGAGATAAAGGGATGAAATTTGGTATATGATCTTGACACATCATTTGTAGGTTTCTATCAAATTTTGGACAAAATCTGTCTGGGAAAATCTGTAAGGGAAGTCTGCCTGTGTATTTTCATGTGAACTCTACAACTCAAAAACTTGAATAGTTATCTGGATAAAATCTGGTACACAGTTTTATCATCATGAATGTAGGTTAGTATAAAATTTTGGGCCCAATCCGTCGAAAGGTTGTCTGTATGTATAATCGCATATTTTTAACGCAGTAACTTCTTTAAAAAATTACTTTAATAAATGAAAGTTGGTATGTGGCCTTCTTACCTTATTGGTAGATTTTTGTGACAATCGGTTGAAAAAAAGGCACTCAAATTGCAAATTTCGTTTTCTTTTTCTTACACCCAGCCCTATTGGCAATCACGCCGGCTTCTAATTCCACTTCCGCGTTGGACGACCTTCGGAAATCGTGGTATCACGTTTTGCTTATTTTTTTCTCCATTGTGTTAGGGATTCTTGTTCGTTTTATTGCCTTTTAGTTTATTTTTTTCTCTACATGTGTTAGGAGTATACGAGAAAGTTTAGGGGAAATCACTCCCGCTGTTTTAATTAAGCCGACGATTTTTCAGAAAAAGTTGTCAAGATTGGCATTAGAGCCGATGTTTGCGAATTTTCAAGATGCAAAGACTTGTATAAGGTCGTTATCGGGATGTGGTCTCTTATAACTCAAGAAGTTATTCAGAGAAAAAAGTAATAACACGGCTCTATTCTTAAGTGTTATTCAGAGACAAAAATAATAACGCAGCTCTATTCTTAAGTATTTCAATAGTGATATTAGGAAACCATGTATTTTCATGAAAAAATGGCATTTAATTGAGTTGAAAAGTTTCGCGTTGTCAAGCGAGGGAAATTCTTTTGATATATTGGGAAAATGCAAAGGAAACAGCGAATCTTCTTATCAGAAATAATTAATGTTTTAAAAAATACATGTAAGAAATTTGATAAGTAATAAAAAAGTTTGTTAAGAAGTTAATACGTGATAGTACTTGCAGAATTATTTTTATAATTTCAAATAAACAGATTTGAAAAACCTTTACGAAAGAAACGAAGTCATGATTTAAAATTTAGTCTCTGTCAACCAAGTTTTCGATTATCTGAGGTGATTACGATTCCAATAAACCCGGATAATCGAGTTTTATTGTTATTTTTTTGCTGTCTTTTTCATTTTTTTTCAGCGAAATCTCCCCAAAGCGATTCGTGAATACAACTTGTAAAGAGGCAAGTGAAAGGTAAAGGCCGCTTTACTCTGTATAGTTTTTAGAATTGCTTCATTACTAAAATTTATTGCCATTTTATTTCTTTTGAATTTGGGGTGGGGTCTTATAGTCGCTCAGTCATGCGTTTTTTTTTTTTTTTTTGAAATCCTACAGCACTATTCCAACTTATTCAGAACGAGAATATATATGTCGGCGCCTTTGAACTGTAAATTGGCATTTTGGCCATAAATGGTTGCCAGAATATGTGAGCGCGCCAATGCGAACTTGACTACGCTCTACACTTGTCTCTCTTCTGTTAAAAAAATATGTATATAGTTGTGTGTGATCGTACAATAAATGTTGCGATCGTGAACAAGGGCTCTGCTTGAACTTTCTGATTAAACGGACAACACATTATGAATTCCACTCCACTGCTCTCCGTGAGTTTGGACGGAAACAATAGATGATGAACATTTATGGAAATAACAATATGATAAGCACATCCTCACCTACTTTTGAATTCAAATCTAAGGTTAATTAGTTGATGTTTAAGATAGAAGCAAAACGCTTACTTGCCGTTGAATTCAAATCTAAAGTTAATTAACTAATGTTTAAGATCGCGGCACAATGGTTGAAAGGATTTTATAACACCCTCAAGATAAGACAGATTTTGATTTTTTTTTTTTTACACCTTAAGATCGCGACAGAATGGTTGAAAGGATTTTATGACACACTCAAGATAAGACAGATTTTGTTACACTTACTTATTGCCAAAACAGTCCTTGCTGTTGAAAGTGCATTGTATGATAAGGTCTTCAGCCTTGTGGCCAAACTCAGAGAGGTTGTCTTTAGTGACCCCGAGGCTGAGCCACGTATCACTTAAGTCTACAGCACTTTTCTGCAGCAGTTCTGCTTCTGACTGATAGCATGTGTTGGGCGCTTTGGTGGCAGTGACATTGGCTTTCCCCGGAGATCCTTTAAGCCTTCTAGAAGATGCCATCTCAAAATATTGGTGTGCATAGTCCTGCGATAAAAACGGTATTGATCAGTCAGTTAAAAACTGAAGAAAGCATAAATTCTGTCGAAGTATTTGAGCCGAAAGTTTCCTCAAAAGTATTCTTTGGCCAGAAAGAAGGTAACCCATTGTTTTGCTTGAAGAATTTTACATAAATTTTATTTAGAAAAACAAACTGAAATATAGATGCAGTCCACTAAATCGCCATGAGTCACTTGACTATTTTAATGTGACGTTGCGCTAGGGAGATGCTGTGGATGCTAGGATAAATG
The DNA here is from genome assembly GCA_013235015.1 of Araneus ventricosus. Taxonomy (NCBI): domain Eukaryota; kingdom Metazoa; phylum Arthropoda; class Arachnida; order Araneae; family Araneidae; genus Araneus; species Araneus ventricosus. Next base: position 178,748 of record BGPR01000175.1, on the reverse strand, counting down.
CTATAATATTAGCGATACTTTTTTCAGTTAACTGTAAGCCAGATATAATGATTTTTTGTAGTTTCAATGATTTTGTCTCGAACAGCTTAGCTTGATTCAGTGGCGTAGTGAGGGTTGAACGCAGGGGGGCAGATATCCAGGATGCTAATATAGGGGGGAGAAACCGCGAAGACAAAATTTTTGTTTTAACTGTAAGTTTGTAACCCTCCGTTAGTCGCAATCATTTTCATCCTTAAATGGACGTAATGTATCTTGCGGATATAAAAGCAATTCTATGATATGTTCATCAGGTTTTGATAATTTTTCCTTTATCACTATAATGATTAGTCCCAAACAGAATGTGAATGAATGTTCCGTAAGAAAAATTCTAATTCTAATGCTGATAAATTCTAATTTTAAATCTAGTTAATAGATGCAGATTGTATGCTTATCTATTAGATATCACGACTAACGAGAGTTGAAACAAGAAGTCAACGAATGAGATCAGGGCGAGCGAAAATAAATACTCCCCTCCTTGGCGCTATTTCGACTAAATTCGCCAAACGCCTGCACAATAGATTTCTTAATTGCTTTAAAATAAATAAATGCATAAAATATCTGATTCTGGGAAAATTCGGAAAAAAAATAGTTTGACATAAATGAAAGGTACTTTTTTAAAAAAAGAAATAATATATAAAAGATAGATATTCAAAACTATATTTTTTAAAAATAAATATTTCTAACTGATTTCTTTTCAAACAGTTACTAAAAAAGTTTTTTACCAGAAGACAAAAAAGTAATTTTAAAATGAATTTTTTTTTTTTACTTCTGTGGCGCAATAATAATAATTGGCCATATTTTTTAGATAGCCAGAAAATACCAATATATTTTTCCTCCAAACCATAAAACAAAACGAGTCTTTCTGCGTCTCTGCCCTTTTAAATATTGTTTTTTTCGTTCTGCATGAAATCTCAAACAAGAGGCGAAGTGAAGATTTATCCTACATCTTTATTTTACTTAAGGTGGACCTATCCTTTGAGAAAACGCAATTTAAAAATGCACAAGGTGATTCAAATATGACCGGAGCTGATTCGTTTGTAAATAAATTGCACCGTACAGCAACTGTGCGAACCTCGAAGGAATGCAGACACAACCTTCACGTTGCCTCCTGCTTGGATTAGAACCTGTTCAGTTCCTGTATGGGAACTGCTAGAGTGATGAGCGAACAGAAGGTGCCGCCAAGCGTAGAACAGTGCATTGTGATCAAAGTCCTCGTTGGAGAAAATCTCCCGTCCTCTGAAATTCACTACAGATTCCAACAACAGTATGGGGAAGAGTGTCACTCGCAGATCCAAGTGTATGAGTGGTTAAGTACCTCAGAGAGCGCGTGGAGAAAGAACCGCATGATCGTCTCTCGCGATCATCTGTCACCGAGCCATACAACAGACCAGTGCCGAATCCAGGATTTGGGTCTGGGGGCGGCCCCCCGGAGGTGATACGCTTTGTGTCGTCGTGACGTATCTCAAATCTCATGGCTTATGTAAACAAAAACACTTTAAATTTACAGACTTTACTCACCTGACAATAAGAATAATAAAAAAACCCACTATAATACTTTCGAAAATTTTATAAGAAATGCAATGAAGTAATTAGCCAAAAAATGTTTTCGACTGCGCCAACGCTACAAGTACAACTGGAATGACAAGAAAAGTAGGAAAAGTTTCGAGACTGTCGAGCCAGAAAACAATGTTGTCACGTTTTTATTATTTTTAAAAAAGGAAAATTAAGAACAAACAGTTGTAGTGATTTTAAATAAAATCAATATTTCTGGCTTAGCTCGGGAGGGGGGCGCTGCAGCCCGATAGCCCCCCCCCCTGGATTCGTCACTGCAACAGACTGTTCAGGAGTGGATACGCAGTTAACCAAAAGCTTTCTTTGAATAGAGCATCACAATGCGTCCAGAACGTTGGAGAAAAAACTACCGGAGGGGATTACGTTGAAAACTGACATGTGTAAATAAGTGTTTGGCAATTATGGTATTTTAAAATAAAATCATTCCCGATCATATTTGAACCATTTTGTATGTAACATTGTATATAAAATTTCGTGATTATATTAAGCCGGTCTCTTAAACTGTGGATCCCGAAAGCTTCCACAATGCGATCTTCTTTCAGATTCTTCAATATTTATGAGCAGAATTGGTAAAGAGAATCGTCTTGATTTAAACATTTCATAGAACCTTGCCCAATAGCTATTTTAAACTGAGCTTTAATTTTATTTCTCGTTAATAAAGTATGTTTATTTTCTTCATTACTTTCTGGTTTAGGGTCGCAAAATTTCTTCGCCCCTAAAAATGGTCGCGAATGGAAAAAGTTTAAGGATCTCGCATTAAACTATTTTTGTCTGGTTATCACGGAAAATACAGAATATACTTTCATTACTTTAGGCTCATTAATTACCTTCTTGATAACATTCAGGTTGCAAACTGTGAGAGCCGGGAATTCCACGAAATCGGCGTCTTTTTCTTGGGTTATGGTCACCTTTGGATTGCTGAGGTAGTTGCCTATGAGGTAGCTGCAGTGGTAGCAGCAGCCACCCAATGAAGTGAGGAAGACTAAGATCCAGAAGAACTTCCTAGCAGGATGTCGACTTGTGGTGATCTTGCGCACTCCGTGGGTTGTCGTTTGGTTCACGTATGTGCTTAAGAGTCTGTGGTAATTGGTAGCACCGCCCCACTGCCGATGTATCATACTTGGAAAGGAATCTGAAAAAGAAGTAAACGGATTTTTCTTGTTGAAATGCAAGTGAAACTTCTTTAATGAAAGCACACAAATTAGTGTTCGAATCACTACTTATGCTCATGACCCTAGATACATCGACAATGGTTGCCTTCCCATCTCCAATCTTCATTTTCTAGAAAAATCGCAAAAACACTACTTCATTGTACATTCTTGGGGGGGGGGGGGGTGACTGAGTTCCTAGTTTCAACAACTGGGCCGATTTTGCCAGTTCATGTCCTTTTGCAAGCATAGCTAACCAACCAGAATGCTCCACATATACTGTGCAAGTTTAAAATGGTATTTTTGATCAGTACGAGCCATTATCTGAAAATTCAGCAACTCACCTTTTATAATGATATCAGTGAAGGTGCCGTATTGTTTTTTCTCTAATTTTAATAAATTTGTAAAATTATTTTTAGGCATAATTTGCAACCATACCTTTCATTGTCGCCAGTGCCATAACCATTGCCAGTGTTTACGTAAATAATATTTAATTGCGTGTTTCACTTCCACTGTTGAAAGCTAAGTTGGATTTAATGGATTTTACTTTCTTTGTCTAATCACTTTTTCTGTAAAATCTGTAAACAAAGTCCTCTAAGGTAATAACTATATTTAGAAACATATTTAGTAAGCTCAATTATTATGGTTTCTGTGTTTTAATTCTTTCTATCAGCATGTTTTAATCCAGCTAGCATGTTGCAAGACGTAAAATGTGTCGCGCCATTTTCATACTGAAATCAAATGCGTATTTTGCATAAGGAATAAGAAAGGTGAAATTAGATGTTAGATGACACAAGCAGTTACTTTACTCCAGTAGAGATGTTCATGTAGACAATGAACAGAACAGATGCAAATCTACTAAAAGAACACGGGTTAAGTGTCTATCACAATTTGAAGTTTAAAATTACTTTTTTAAGGGAACCATGAATATCAAATTACGCACGTGAGATTTAATTGAATTTATATTCCCGACGAACAAGCTAGTCGAAGAGGGCGGTTATAAGTATAGGTTATAGTATATAATACACCGAAACCTCTCTTACAATGGTCACCCACCGTTCCGAGGAAGATTGGCCGCTCTATAAAAGGGTATTAATAAGTCCTAATTCGTCACTTCTGATAAAGCTAATTTTAAAAATTTATCCAAAGAAAAAAGTACTTGATCCAAAAATTTCTATCTTTCTCTTTTTTTTTAGAAAAAGGATAAAATTTGTTTCTGCTTGGGTCTTTCAGCTCTTTCAGAGGTCAATGCAAGCCTTATGGTTGGGAAGAGAGTTTTACAAGGTTAAGCATGGAGTGACCTCAGAGACTCTTATGGCACGCATGACCTTGGCGACAAACTTGGCGACCATTTTGGCGACCTTGGCGACAGATAGATGATTCCCGAAAATGCAACCCTTTTCTCGATATTTCTACTAGGAAAAAGAATACGCGAGAAAACACCATGTGACGTCACGGCCTGTCGGAGAGAATATTTAAGGACGGCACCTAGTTCAGCAGAGCGTCTTTGATCGACTGGTTACTTCGCTTTGAAGCGTGAACGTCTTCGGAGTTCTATCCGCTGTGTGAGCTAATCAGCTGGTGAGCTGAGCTGTTATCGTTGTTACTAGTTATTTGCTGACTGTTTGTGTTGTTAGATATCAAAGTGCTGAACTGTCATTACCTGTGAATTGTTGTCTATTTACATTGGTAATCTGTGCAAGGACTATTGTTTCCTGTACATGTGCTACGTGCTTTCCTGCATATTTGTAAATAAACCTTCATTCTCCATTATCCTGCGTGTTGGACTGTTTACATCATACACCACAGATAGACCTTTTGCAACAATATGATGCATCTGGGACATTTACGACCTTTGAAAAGCAAGTATGCTTCCCACTCCACATGGTTCCCAAGAAAGGTACTTTAGATTGGAGGGCTGTTGGGGATTATAGAGCTTTAAATTCTCATACATTAAAAGATAAATAACCCATTCCTTGTATCGCTGATTTTACAGTCGAATTACATGGATCAAAAATTTTCAGTCGAATCGATCTAATAAAAGCCTATCACGAAATTCCCATTCACTCCGAAGACATCCACAAAACGGCAATATGTACTCCTTTTGGTTTGTTTGAAAGTACAAGAATGCAATTCGGACTGTGAAATGCATCTGCAACGTTTCAACTTTTTAGAGATGAAGTCACTCGAGGTTTACCAGGTGTTTACGCCTTTGTCGATGATATATGAATGATATCTTTGTTGATCGCTTTCGAAACACAATGCGTGAAATGAATCCAGTTGCAACATCTGCACACGGAAAAACAAAGTTTTATGTAAATCCGTCTTTAAAAACTTGTCTGTGAGTATTTTTAAGGATTGACAGTGTGAAACCTCCCTTGTCCCAGCCCTATACAGGTCCTCGCAAGGTTTTTAAACGAACAAAGAAGAACTTTACCATCGAACTGAATGGCCGGACATCAACTGTGTCCATAAACCGTGTCAAGCCGGCATACTTAATTACAACTTGTGAAGAAAAAACTCCAATACAGGCAGAAAAAACTGTCTCTCCTGAAACTTTCCAGTCGGACAAACTTTAGTCTGCCAGTCAAACTGCACCAGATAAAACTGTGACAACTAGATCCGTCAGACGAGTTCATTTCCCAACCAAACTGTCAACATATATCACTTATTAACCTTGATTATATATGCACATATTATAATATTACTAAAATTGTATCTTGTGTCTTACAGAAATGGTTGTGTAAATTTATCATAAGTTATTTGTAACATTTTTTTCTTTTCTCTCTTCATTTTCATTTATGGTTGTGTATTTTAACAGCATATGTTGTATTTTTGTGTCGTTCCATCGTATTATCCTCTGTCACTGGGGGGATACTCTGTAGTATCTGGCAACGTTATTAATCAGCGATCCATCTTTTATGTAAGTTGCGTTGGCAACAGATCACAAACAGAGGGGAACGAAAACGAAGTGAGCGGAATAAAGCGTTGATGTTTACCTTCTGATTATGGAATTACTTATTTAACTATTTTACACGCTCAAAACTCTACACAACCCTCGTACATTCGTGCCAGCTAATTAATTAGACAAAAAAAAAAACTATTTTCAACATTCTTTATCAACACTGAAATAGCATTCGAATCTAAGGTGTCACTGTTATCCCATTCTGAAACAATGCAAAAAATCAGAGAAAAAAATATGTTTTTTTTTAATTTTACGAAAACAATTCTCACAAATCAATGTAAAAGTAAAGTTTTTCAGTTCCAGACATGAAATTAAGAAACGACATGCAATATTTCAAACTGAGATGCATTTTTAGCATAGTATAATCATTTTGTTTAAACAAAAAAAATTACAGAAAGAATAATTTGCGACTCGAAAATTCTCACGAAAAAAATCTTTATTTAAAACAATATTGAATTTTGAAAACAGTATCAAGACCTGACTGAAAATAAATTTCCGCCTCGTGGTTTAAACATACAAATTCATTTGTAAAGCAGGTGTTATTTCCTTCGAATATTTTGCCTTTATCCGTTAAAATATTGCATTTCAGATCCAAAATTTATTCATTTCCTGCAAAGTAAAAAAAGAATAAAGGGCAAAACTTGTCAATTGCGTTTTCAGGAAAATGAAACTAGACTTTGTTGCATGAAGTAAATGCAAAACAAAGTATTCGTTAAATGACATCCAAAATCGATTTTGTAAAAGAATAAACAGCCGCAGAATCTATTTATTTTGTTAGAATTTCATTAAGAAAATATTTCTTCACGCAAATGCGATTCACCGAATTCATTCAAACAGTCTATTTATGACTTTTTCCAAGTTATTTGGGTCAAATAACAATGGATTTTCATAATTGTTAATTAAATCTTTAAAAATATTGACATAAGCTTTAAACTCCTTATTTAGTTTTTACCAGCAAATCATGTTTTCGTTAGGAACAGTTTCAACGTATTACATTTTCTATCAAATTAAAAACTAAATTAAGAATTTTTAAAATTCCTTTGGGAGTATTCAGGATATAGATATCCCAGTTACAGCTAATCTCAATACAAAGTTTATAAATTAGAAGTTCAAATGGTATATACCATTAGTATAACGTATACAGTGACATATTCGGTATCTGTTTTAAGCACCAGTTAGCTTAATTTTAAGCACAAATTTCCCTATTATTTTTGGTAAATTTTAAGACGGTAAGGTGATTAAATTCATTCTAAATATTCCAATTTAATGAAGGGTGATAGAATTTTTTTTATATTTAAAACAAGGACATTTAGAGAACATAAACGTGATGATACAAATGAGGAGAGTGTTTTTTTTGTAATTTTAAATTTTATGATATTATATAAGAGGGCAAAAGTGGAGTGCGCAAGATGTGAATACAACACATTTATTAGTGATTTTTGCAAGTAGAATTATAATATGAAACTTCCCTTATATACGTATTATATAACCCCATCCTTCTTTCTTTATATTTTTCTAATAATTTACAGTAGAACCCCGCTAATCCGAAATTCCGGTTAATCCGAACCAATTTTATTTTTGAAAATTATATGTAATTGAAAAGATTACCTGAAAAGATTTAAATATACATACTAAAAACAAAAAAGGCCTTTCTCAGCATGCATAATTTTGTACACATTGAAGAAACTAATGCAATTCGCAGTAAGATAAGGTCACTTCATACAGGAGCTCATCCATTATTCTAATGAAAAGGGGAGACATATTCTCTTTCTATTGCTTTTGAATAAAAGAATTCAAGATAAAGTAGTAATGAGTACTTATAACCTACATTTTTTTTAGCACACATCTTTTTCTTTTCTATTTTTATCGGAATTTCGGGTAATCCGAACAGGCACCGGTCCCAATTAGTTCGGATTAGCGGGGTTCTACTGTAATTATATTTTTTAAAATACATTTAAAGTATTATATTCCTATAGAAAATATTGAGTATTAAATTTCTTTTACAGCCATGGTAAAATATTTTATTTCATGACCTGGTACACCGAGTTATTTCCATAAAAAAAGGATATTCTATGTTCACCTACTTTCTCCTATAATCACAAAACTAGCATTATGATATTAATCATCAGATTCATTGGAAGAGGGTTCTAGGGGGAGAGTAGAGGATGAGGAATGGAGGGGGAATAAAATTCAATGGAAGAGGGCTGTGATTTAAACAATATGGAAGATTGGGTCTCAAATGTTAAATGGTTGAAAACCGCTCATATGATTAGTTCTGAAATCAATAGGTAAGAATAGGTGATTACACCCATAAAAGCGTCTTTGTGGTTATACCAAAACCGAAGAAGAGTTCCATGCCCCGCCATGCCGAAGCATTCTGTGAATCTGAATTATAGTCTTCGCGACGTTAATCAGGAACTGTTAGATTGCAAAAATGCAACTACATCATTTTCGAACTTTGCCAGTACTTTTAAATAATTTATATTTTCGCCACCAAAGTTTCTTTCTTTTCTTGTCGCATCTTTTAAATTCTCAACGGATTTTTTTATAGTTTTATTAAATATCTCAATTTATCATTTTTCTTTTTGTAGTAATCAATTTAATTATTAATTACTTTAACTTTTTATGTAATTTGTTTTAATGTTTCGATGTTTATTAAATTGTAAATCACTTTTATCTCACGGATATGTTCGCCATTTTAACGGCGGAAGCTTTTGTGTGTAAACTGTCTACGCGTCACCTGGCTGGGAGAGTTTCCTTTGTGTAACTAGATTGGCTTGTTTGAAGGTGTAAGAAAGTCGTGCATCTGCGGGGTCCGGGGGCCGTTAGGCTCAATCCGATTCTCGTCCCTGTAGATGTATCGATAATCCAGAGAAAGAAGTTGTTGTAATCACCAGCGAGATATTTAAAGGAAATACAGTAAGAGTTTGTGGATCGAAGAGTTTTCAGTGATGCAATTTTAAGTTGAAAAGAATAAGTTGTTTTGCTACGAAAAACTGCCTCCAAAATGTGTCAAGTCGATAAAAGACTAAGAGGCATATAAGACTACAACGATATGTTCAGTAACCTCGTATGATTTTGATTAATTTATGGCGGTGAACCGAAAACAATTTCTTCTGAGAATGTCGATAACAATTAAAGGAGTGAAGCAATATAACCAACGATAATTGTGGACTTTCAGTGCGTTCCAGCGCTATATTTTTCTATGACAAAGCAAGCCAGTTTATTCTTCCGACTCCTTGTATAAAATCTCACGTGAGTTTTTAAATTGCTTAAGCGTTAAGAAAACGAAATATGTTTTCCCTTTTTCAATTCTGGCTCTAAAATGTATAGAGTAAAATTTCAATGAAAATATTTTGAGTTCTGATGATAGCTCTGAAGTGTTTCGTTTTTAAAGTCTGCAGCAAAAATGTTGAATTATTTTGTTTATATGTATAATTGCATGTGAATTGATCTTTCTGTTTGACCATGTGCATCGTAATCAGGATAAATCTATTTGTTAAAATTGGCAATGATTTAATTTAAATAATTGTTAAATAAAAATATTTAATCAAAAAACTTGATCTCATATCTTTCTATTAGTGTCACAATGCAATTGTAAATTTATTTCAGCAATTCTGCCACTATAGGTCAAAGTTCTCCTAGGCAGTCTAGAAAAGGTGGGTAATTACCTAAGTGAAAGTAAAAATTGTATTTTTATTGGTATTCATCCTTTAACTCCAATTTAATATATCACTAGTCTTTCATAATGGATAATTTAATACATTTTCCAAGCCTTTCAGGAACCGAGGGTGGAATCCTAATAGCCGTCATCGGCCACAATCCAACCCCTTCCGCAGGAGGTATGTTCCGTCATCGGAGTGCGGTTAACTCAGCCTCACACCATCATTCCGCCATCTAGGGAAGCTAGAACCCGTTTACTTATTCGGCGGCTTCTCATCCACGTACTCGTGGGGTCTTTGTGGTTATGCAGGGCGTTCCGAAAGGTCGTTTGCAACTTAGGCATACAGAAACAGGCCATTTTTACAATAGTACATTGGGTCGCAAACGAAAAGGGCGACGGCTACAGCGGGATCTTTGCCAGAGAATGAAGTAAAAGGAAAGAATACACCAGATCAAGTGTACAATACACGCTTAAGGGGATGCAAATTTACTATGGCACAACGGCACAGTTGCGTGAATAACAGCATGTGCAGTGTGTATGCCTTCAGAACGGCACGTCCTTTGAACACATATGCCAAAGACTTATTACTGATGCTACGTACGACATGTAATACTGTTATTCATGAAACTGTGGTATTGTGATTTTGTATTAAATTAAACGTGTATTGTACATTTTATCTGGTGTATTCGTTTCTTTTATACTATAATTCACTGGCAAAAAGCCCCCTGTAGCGGCCACTCTTTGGGTTTGTGATCTTATGTTCTATTGTAAAAATAACTTGTATCTGTATGTCTGGTTTACGTTTAAAATTTGTAAACGATGTTTTGGAATTATCTGTATTACATTGCTGCTCCCCGGTGGAGAATCTCGAGTACACAGATGTGAGAGTAATAAGGATAAGTAGGCGGGCTCTCGCTTTCCCTGGGAGTACAGTAACGGCGGGGCGCTGGGTCCACCCCCATCAGTTATAGTATGTACCTCCTTCGGAAGGGGTCGGGCCTTGGCCGGTATGGCTACTAGGACTCCTGTCTCAGTACTCGAGCTATTGCAGCGGTTGTCATTCAGGCTACCCGGATGCTTCGTCAGGACGGGGGTGATCCAGGTTTCTGGTATTATATTACTGACTATCCAGTACTCAATAGAAGAAAAAATGTGACCGTGGTTAAGTATTTAAATAAATAGAGCATAAATCTAATTTCAGTTTCTTATGGCATTTGCAATACATATTCTTACCCTTTTCACCTTTTGTAAAACTTGTTCTTTCGAAGATAGGGAGTTCTCGCAATGAAAGTTCGCTAGATACTAATACGGAAGTAAAGTTCGTTAAATACGACACTGAAGTAAAGTTCGTTAAATACGTATACTGAAGTAAAGTTCAATAAATATATAAATGCAGTGTTCTTTGTGTTACCTTAGTGAACCGAAGACGATAAAGTCTTATTTTCTCCCCGGAAAACTAATCTTTAAAGTCTGAATGAAATGTCACTTCATATTGAGACACTAATCATGTCGTTAATAAAATGTCATACTGCGAATATCTGAAAGAGAAATTAATTCTACTGAAAGCAGTGATTCTCTTGAAGAAAATGAAGAAAAGTTCTTGTGTATGCATAAATAATGGTCTCGCAGAAGACTGCGTAGTACGGGGTCTGTATCTGTCCATAATAATTGATATGTTTATGGCTGACAATTTATCGATTGATGGTTATCATTTCTTCTGTCATCATCAACCCTTGACAATGACGAGGAAATTTAGGTTATTCGGGGAATCGAAAACTATCTTTACTTTTGATATTATTATGAATATTTATAAGAAAATTTGCGTGTGGATTTTTACATGTGCCGAATGGTGATTAATGTGGCGATTTTTCATTAAATTTGACAACAAAATAAAGATCTTGAAGTTTGAAAACTATTATTATTTCGAGTTATAATGCAGTTTTTAGATTTTCTTGAAAAGTTTATTAAATAACATAAAGTAATCATAATAATGGACAGAAAAACATAATAATCCATAACATAATAATACACTCACGCCTTTACTCGTATTTAAGTGTTTGCGGTGTAGGGGGGCTATTGAAGTATTATGTATATGATGGTATGTATAGAGATACACTATCGCACAGAATGGCCTTAAACCCTAGTGGATGATTTTTGTTATATCCGAGATTCGTAGAAAATGTTTGGTCAGAAAGTACCATTTCTATCTTGAGTCAGCAGAGCGTTCTATTAAGGAATACCGCTCTTTTGGTACCGTCTAAAAAGAGTGATTTCTGAGATGGTAAGTTCAAACTATTATTACTCTATTTTTACATTGACTTTGTTCAGGGGTTTAGTGGTTGCTTTGCACTGTTTTTTCACGAGAAATAAATAAGAAAAATTGTGAAAACTTCCTCAAAACAGCGCGATTTTTGTCATCCAGGGTAGAGCATTTCGACACTGCTTATTTTGCTATTACACCACTGATTTTATTGTTTTTTTGTTGTGTTCTCTATTGTCACTTTGCACAAGAAACTAAATGCCGTTATTCGATACTAAACAGATAATCATAATAAAAAAAGAGAGAGAAAAAGAGTGATCGTTCAAATTTTTGTAAATGCACACAGTTAAAAATTATCAGTAAATTTTGACGTCAAAAACAAGATATAATAGTAGGATTTTTCCCCCTTCCGGTTAAGGAGAACAAAAATTAAATGATAAGAAATGTAAAGCGTTTTTCACATCTTAAATTGGTTTTCATATTGTCACCTATGGATTTTAAAATTTACAGTTAGAATATTACGATTCCATAGAGCAGTTTCGGAAATTTCGCCATACAATAATAATTTTTGTATTTTTTTCATATTCTCAATACTTATAGTACAAGGATTTTAATAAATTTATTCTGCTCTATAGTGCTAAATATACTTTAAAAAGAGTTTTAGCGAAGTTTGAAATTATTTTAGCTCAAAATGACGTACAAACAAATATTTTTAAATAAACATTTTTTAAAACGTTAAAAAAAGATTCTAATAAGAACTTAGATTTAAAATTCGGCAAAACAAAATAAAATAATAATTAGAAATAAGATTTCAGATTCAAATAATGAAGAGTATCTTATTGATTCTACTAGAGTTATTTTAAATTTTTACAGATAAAACACTTTTTAAGTAAAGTAACAATCCCTGTTTATTCTACTTTCATTCTATCTCTGTATTGTTGTAAATGGGAAGTCTGAATGTGCTATTATCATGATTGCATCATTGTTATTATCCTTAATTATGTGTATGTTATTATCACGTGCGATCATCAAGTTCTTTCGGATATTGGGTTGAGAGGGAAAAAACCCGTTCTAATACCATCAATAGGATATGAAAGATTTTTACTTTGAAACTTGATTTATAATGTAATTTAAAATTTTAATTATGTTTACAATGTAATTTGAAATTTTAATTAGCATTAGAAATATATTGAGAAAATAAAAAAAAAATTGCAAAATAATTTCAAAATTTAATTTTAAATTAGTTACACTAATTTTATTGTTCAAATTTAGTTTTAGAAAGGACTTCCTGCTTAACGAAATCCAGAATGATATCTTTTTCCTTTAGAATTCTTCTTTCAAATAGTTTTACATGTATTGAGATACATTTTTGATGCTGGAAACACACACAAAAATTGAGTTTCGCGACACATTTTTGATATTGTGGGCAATTGATGGTAAACTTTTAGGAATATATATTTCAGTTTGATGATTTTGATGGTTACGCTAATTCTACGTTTCCATACAGTAGTGAAAACTCACCAGACGGTTGTTCACAATAAATTATGGAATTTTATAATTATAGTACATGTCAGCAAAAGTTTTTACTTGAAAATATGACATTTATATCAACCACTTTCGTGCCTAGAATTATACTACTTGTAATATTTTATTATCATATTATTTAAGTGTTTTTACGAGACCGTAACTTCTGCCGTGTAGCGGTACATTTTCACGAATAATGGTCAATTTTTAAATATCTATTACAGTGTTTATGATGCGTTCTAATATGACAGTCGAATAAAATTACATGTTAAGTTACAAAACCTATTTTTAATTGCACAGTATAAGAGATTGAAATTTTTCGTGCTCTATGGAAATATTATACAAATGATATTCTCCTAAAATTTACTTTTACCTATTCTGAATGCATTGAGATAAAATGAATTTTTAAATGTATAATAACAAATGATAGAATAAATAAAATGCTTACTATGATTCGAACACATGTAATCTATATTTTGTGGTAATAATCTCAAAGAAGAAAATGCGAAGTAATTTAAATATTGAGCTCTACAATTCAGTGGAATTAGATAAGTGATGAAAGTTGTTTGTGAACAATCTCAATTTTTTCCGGATTTAAGTCAAGTGATGATGTGAGATTAACAAAATTGAAATACTTTATTCAAGTATGAACGAGTTTCTAACTGAAATTAGAATTTAAATGGGTGTTGCCTTTGAGAAATGATTTGCAATGCTTTTGAATTCATAATTGCAATATTTAATACTCCGACATAAATCTTTTGTTTCAGAAAAAGCAATGAAAAATATTTGAAGTTTCTCTAAACTAAAAATAATTAATCTTGTTTAAGATCGTCGATATGCCAAGATAAATTAAGTTATTTAAATTTAATTGCAATAGAGAAAGATTTGTCAGAAGAAATTAACTTAGATGGCATTATTGAAGAACTTGCCAGCAAGAAAGTGAGGAGAGTGGAATTTTAATTTAATATTTCATTTAGTGGAATAATTATAGTGCATGTAACGTTTACTTTTCAACTTGTTTCACTATGTAAGCATATTCATATTTCGTTTTCTTATTAATATCTTTTACAGATGTGATGTGAACAAATAGATTTTTGTTAAATTTTGTTTTTGCGCGAATATGAGGCGAGTCTTTTTCAAGAAAATTAAGTCTATAATCGACACTTGCTGTAGATTAAGAATTTTACTAAACTTTTCGCCGATTCGTTAAAAACGTCATTCAGGGTTTTTTATGTCTGATAAGAAATTTTCTTTAATTTATTTACACATTAAAGAAATTGTTAACATTCATAATTTTGAATACACTGGTTTATAGAAAATGATTGAAGGTATAAAGTGAGAGGGCGGCTGAAATTAAGTGGTACGATAGAGGCTGCGCATCTAGAAACGGGCCTGTCCAGCGTTCACACGCACGTACGCACACCATGAATGAAAGAAAAGATTTTAATGAAAAATGCTGAGATTGCAAGATGTTCATTTTTCAACAAAGTAAGATAGAAGAGAAATCCTTGAAAAATCTTAGACAAGAGCAAAAACCGAGTTCGCCGGCTTTAGACTCCATCCCAAATAGCACAAGATGCTCTGCAATATTGGTACAATATCTCTAAGATATTGTTCAGTATTCAGAATATCGAAAAACATCGCACCGTATCTTTGTGCTAATAGGGATGAACTATTTTGAATATAACTAGGAATGGTAGAAATCGAACTAAGGAGATATGAAGAATTAAATGAATACTTAATGATTACAGAAACAATTTATTACATAAAATGGCGAAAAGGACGTTTAAACTTTTTATTTTCAATGGCTTCTATTATTCAACCATCCTTCATACAATTCTATCATAGAACTATAAGAAAGATGATACATTCATTCCGTACATACATTTGTAAGAACTTAAACATGTAATCCTAGCTTAAAACGGTATACAAATGGTACCTTATGAACCAAACGACTTCTGCATGAAAAACAGACAAGGAGAGTCAAAACAATTTAACTTTCTATAAGTGATACATTTCAAACCTTGGGCTATAAGGCGAATTTCGAAGTGAATAAAGATAATTATTTTGAGATCAATGGGAAATAATTCTACTTACGGTTGCGTGCCCAATCTACATAATTAAAGTTCGCCTACTGAGAAGGTCCAAAACAAAGAAAAAAAAAAAGAAGAAACAAAATTTTACTAGTAATGTAGTGCAAAATGCGCTTAAGTGAAAACCGAAAAAAAAGAAGGAAGAAAGAAAAGAAAAGAAAGCTAAAATTTTTGGCAATAAATGGCGTTATTGTATCTGCGGTGATTTTTGAAGATTTTTTTATTATTATTGAAGCAAAATTGAATATCCATTTGAGTTTGTTTAGTCTAACTAAACACGCTGAACGTAAAACCTTTTTTTCGTTCAAAATATCTTTATGAAAGACAGTGCACCACCTAACACTACTTTTTCTTGTTTTCATAGAGCGCATCAATTATACTGTATTCTAGTGAAATTTTGTTTCGTTCGGCTAGGCTAGCCATGGCTAAGCGAACTTTAATTATGGACACACTGCACTTCTGAACAAAAATTATTCAAAATTCTGCATTGGTGTGCTTAAATAAGCAATAATTTATTATACATTCACAATGCATTTTGTATTTAATTTAATAATTACTGAAAAAGAAAAGAAATAAGAGCACTTACACTGTGAGATGGGTCAGACCCTTAAGCAACGACAGCATTCCAGCGTCGTGAGTGTTATTGACAGAAAGGCAGACATTTTGTTGAGACTTTAACACGATGTCGATGTTGATCCTCTCGACTTACCTGAGCACATTAATCATGCACTCGACGAAAATTCAATAAACAAACAGGTGGCGTGCTGCCGCCTCCACGGGGTTATTAACGGCACGGAAAAGCCCTGTAATTTCTTTCTTCGATAGAATTTTCTTGTTTCTTTTCCCAACAACGACAGAAAGACAGAGGCAGAAAACTGGTAATTGACGCAAAACGGGAGACGGGTTTCAATAATGAAAAACAAACATTTTTTTTTTCCTTCGGTGTTTGCTTGCTTGAGATTTTCAGCCATTTTCTGCCCATTTTATTGTTTTAGAAATGGATCGAGATGAAAGTAAATCCGATTTAACGAATAAAAAAATGCGTGTTAAGAAAAGTAATCATTTCTTGTTAATAATTTTAACAGCAGACAAGCATTTTCAGCAACTTCTAATGCACGGATTCTCAAACTGTCGTTCGAATCCTATATTAACACAAGTGATTTCATATCTCCAGGATGTCGCCACTATATTCTGAATGCCGCACATTATCATATATCGTATTAATATTATATGGCTTCTTGTGCTAATAGGGAAGACTTGAGGGGGGTCCGCGAAAATCCAGTGGTGAGGAGAGGGTAAATAGTGCCGGGGCGCATATTTACAAACCCTACCCTGATAGAACTGAGGCAGGAAATCAGTCAATATCATTGGCTACGAGGAGCAGTGACGTCGTTTTCAGCTCTCGCACGTAGCGTACGGCAATCATAACATAACAAGAGTCGTCCTACTTTTCTTCTCCGTTTTCCCACAGTTGAGCACAAAAAACATTCTTCCGTGGGTTGTAATATTTTCAAAAATGATATTATTTTTAAAATATCATAAAAAATAAAACATCCCACACTGTAAGAAATTATGCTAATGAAAAGTATACGCACGAGAGCAAAGAACGACGTCATCGGCTCTCGGCGAAGCGAGCCAATCATATTGTCCGATTTCCTGCCTCGGTTCTATCAGGGTAGGGTTTGTAAATATGCTGCCGGGGCATAGTCAAAACTAATCCTAATGACATCTAGATCCCCTTTGTCCACCCCTTCGCTACGCCACTATGAATATCTTTTGCGTAATGCAAAAATGTTTTCCACCAAGGACTCTGAAAGAACAATGAAAAACAATTATCCTAAGATGACACCAGTGCCGTAGTGAATCCAGGGGGGTGCAGCCCCCCCCCTCCAGAGCTAAGCCAGAATTCTTGATTTTATTTAAAATCATTACAACTGTTTGTTATTAATTTCCCATTTAAAAAATAATAAAAACGTGTCAACATTGCTTTCTGGCTTGACAGGCTCGAAAATTTTCCTATTTTGCTAGTCATTCCGCTTGTGCTTGTACGGTTGACGGCATTTTTTGTCTAGTTATTTCATTGTATTTTTTATTAAATTATCGAACGTATTGCAGTGTTCTTTATGATTCTTATTGTCAGGTGAGTAAAGACTGTAGAGTTGAAGTGTTTTGTTCTACATAAGCCATGAGGTTGGATATTCGTCACGATGCACAGTGGTGAAATATACGAAAAAGTTGGACAAAATTGTTAAATATTAAAATTATATAATTATTTGTGTTAAGAACTTTAGGATATGTTGAGTAAACATAAAAATTAAGAAGTTCTCGATTAATGAAAGAATTCTAAGACCATTAAACAGTTCTTACACTATAATCATTAGAAAAATCAATAAAAGCAGCAGTTGACTTCCACGCCCATGCAGTATTGCCTTCATTCATGGTTCAGCTTGTCAACCACGAGACCTATTTGCAATTTAAATTTATCTTGGATTCTTTGTTTAACATTTCAACAGTGTTTCTTATTCTTGCCCCCTCCCCCGCGTTTGCCATTTGCATAACGTAAGTCTATATGGAAAATATAATCACTAGAATTCGGAAATCTAATTCGGAAATCCTGCATGGACAGTTAGAACTGTAGATGGTTTTCAATGATTGCTTTAAGAAAACTTGAAGTTATATTTAAACTGTTTACTTGTGGTTGGACACAAATTACATCTTTTGATTCGTTGAGTATTCGTAATAGCGTTTGCTGTTATGACTAATTAAAAAAAATTTCACCAGTTCTCATGTCTGTTGGATTATCTAGTTTGTCACATATACAACTTCTTGTTTCTGAATTTGTATCGATTACTGAACGACCTGGAGGCGTACTGGTCTACAATCTCGAGAAGACGGTCGTGGATGGTTCTTAAATCCAGTATGCTGTTGTTCATCTCTATTCCGAAAAACATTAAATGGAACGAGAGATGTGACAAAAATGCTGGAATCTGTAGCTGTTAGATCTTCGAAGAGTTGTTTATATACAAATTGTTTGGAGGAACTGTAAAAATCCCATTTACTAATTAAAAAATATTTTTAATATCGTCCTTGAAGGATAAAAAAAATCCTTTTATAACGATTTAATCAGTTGCTTTACAGTTTGATTCAGCAAGTCTTGTAAAACCACTTGCGTTGAAGCTTCATTTACAGAAATATTTTCTGCACGACTTATCTTTTTAGCTTTTATTATGACTTCAAAATTAGAGTACAAAGTGGAACTGTTTTCAAGAACACTATTTCATATATTGTATTTAAATTTTTTTTAAAAATTTGCAATAAATCAGTAATGGTGAGGCCTTGTCCTCCGATATTGCCTCTATTTTTGGAACGCAAATAGCAAGATTTTTGACATTTCAGTGTGTCTCTTAATCTCCATTTCATTTGAGCAGCATGCATTCGACTCTGTATCTATTTTCTCTCTTTTGCCCTCTCTCTTTGTTCTTCAGTTTTCCTTCCTATAATTCGTTTACTGCTGTCTTCAAAAGCTTTTATTGGCACATTTTAAGGATGCATGTTTAAAAAATAACAAAGAGTTTTTTCAACTTGATTGGAAATCAGAAATTAGCTTTGATAACTTTCTTTTCTTCACTTCTTTTTTCAGAGCCTAGTAGTTCGCAATCGGCGTATAAAACCAAGCAAAATTTAGACAGAAAATGCTTTGTCTGGACACTTTTGTTCGCAGAAGAATTCATTTTATAAAATGTATCAATTCTCGTCGAATAATTGATCGTGATGCAACCGAATTTTTCTCTAAAAGAACATAATTAGAAAAATTTGTATAATTACTAATGCAATAAAACAACAAAAAAAAATTTAAGTAGCAAAAAGTAGCACGAAAATTTGTTTTAAATAGAAAGCTACTAATATAAGCTTTGTGTAAAATTATTTATACTGCCGGAATTCCTCGGAATCCCACACTTTTTCTTTCAATGATTCTATTAGAACACATAAAAAAATTCTTTTGCAATTAAAATACGGGTTTTTATTTTAAAAAACAGTTTGTTTCCTATCAATAAGAGATAAAAGTTCGCACGTACCTTATTGATTAGTTTCCATATCGAAAACAAGCCACTAGACGAAATCGAACAAAAATATAATATAGGAAACTTTGATGCGAATGTAGAAACACTTGGTTGCAAGTCATTAACATGTCGAAAAGTACACAAAAAGTAGCGCAATATATTAAACTATCAATATAATTAAGTTTTACGGCTTTACTAATAAGTTTTTAAAAACCCTTTTTGGCACATTTCACCATTGTGCTACGATACAAAATTTTTATGCCCTTCCCCCCCCCCCCCGATCCAAATCCTGGATTCGCCACTGAGTGGAGATATAGATACCCTGAACGCCAGGCTTAGGGAGCGCCATGGAGACAAAACGGTAGTGTGTTTAATTTAACTCAAATATAATGAGGGTGGGCAGCGGAAAAATAATACCATGCTCCAGGCGACATTTACAGTTGCTAAGCCAATGATGGTGAAGGAGGGGGGAAAATCATAATATGCCCCGGGCGCCACTTACCCACGTTACACCACTGGATGTCACAGAGATACAATGCATTTCTGTCATCCTCATTCGTTCTTGTGTTGTCCATATTTTGGGCTCCTTACAGGAAGACTTTCCTGCATTGCACGCAGAAACTTAAACATTTCGACGCCTTATTAAACTTTGCGTAAAAGAACCTTTCTGCACGAAGCAGAAAATCTTCTTTTGAAGCTTAACAATAACAAAAAAGTAAACGAATCATTTGGAACCCTCAGAAACAGAACCGAGGCTATAGGTTTCAAGCACAGGTTGAGCATACGTCCATACAAACGCTTAAAGCCCATATGAACTTGAAAAATTCATAAAAAAGGAGGAACAAACAATGATATGGAGGTGAGGTTTGCACTAAATGCGTTTTTATAAAGATTTTTTTTAACAGCAAAATAAATACATTAATAAAAATTAATTATAAAATAAAATATCACCGATGCAGAGCGTTAGGACGAATGTGTGTCGTAAGTGCGGGAAGGCTACCGATGTGGCGGTAAAAGGTGCGAGTTGGTGCCGGGTATGATTGATCACAGGCAGAGTGATGGCCGTGGCGTAAGGTCCCAGCTACTATCAGCACCGTACTTCACACTATCTTATCACTTCCTTCAGAAGGGTTAACTTCTTGGTGACACAGTGCAAATAACACGGAATCAAAACGCAAATTTAGAACGACAACATGTTTAATAGAAAAACAATCAAGTTAAAAATATAAATTAAACTACTAGATCAAATGACCACGCGCGCGTTGAGATGATAACAAAAAGTGAGAGAATGATCAGGTGGAACATCACCTTTAAATACTGCAGCAGCTACCTAGCCATTGGTCATGAGATGGCATCATTGAAAACGGAGGGTTAGATACGCATGCAAATAAAGCTAACAACACAGGACACCACCCCCGTTGCAGTGAACGAGCACATCGACAGGGTTAACAACACAGCTGGCAATGATGCCACAAATGCGTCTTCCGGAATTGTGCAAATAAAGATTATTATAACAAAAAACATGGCTTTTTAGCTATCATTATTAGTTAAAGCATGTAGACATATATTAAATCATGAAGATCAGAGAAATTGGGCTGGGAGTACGATGTATATCAGAGATTTTACAAACCTTGCTCTAATACATGTTTATAAATTAGAGTTTCTGAAATGATTCCCACTGAACTAAAGGTAATTTTTATCCCATTTCACCGACTCAAAATGCCTCTTCTATATTTTTAAGGGTTTAGTTTTACTAATTTTGCTTGAACCGTTACTGGAGAAAGCAATAAACACTTCGAATTGAAACAGAAAATTAAAACGACTTGGGTAATTAGCGGAGAGAAGCTATACAACATATTGTTACAAAGCTATAAAGTCGTTTCCCTGAGATGCTAGACTTGGCGACAAATTTGGCGATCTAGGCGACCATTTTGGCGACAAAGGGAATTTTCTAGAAGGACCTCAAACTTTCCACCTATTTCTACTGGTTTCATGAACTTTCTAGAGATTACGTCACTTCCTGTTGAAAAGTATAAAGGTAAGCTCTCAAGCCAAGAAGAGTTAGTTGGATTTTGATCAGCAAGCAAGCTGGTGAGCTAGTAAGAAACCTTTGAGCGCTGTAGTGAGATTTAATGATAATCTCTGTTGTGAATTCTTACTAGTGCTGTGTAATACTTGTGCTACGTTTCTTTTCCTAGAATATTTGTAAAATAAAGAGCTTTATTTTTTTAAGTCCTGCTTATTAGATTGCATTCACGTACACCCACAAGACAATTTTGTCACATTTGGTGTCAGAAGTGGGGTATTTTTTATTTTTCCTGTGAATGCCAGGGACCGGACCTTTGACCAGATCGATGGACAAACCATTTGAAAAGCTGTTTGCCATGATGGCAGAAATGAAGGCTGGACAGGAACAGATGAAGGCTGGACAGGAAGAGATGAAGCCTGGACAGGAAGAGATGAGGGTTGCACAGGCCGGATTGGAGCAGAAAATGGAAGCTGGGCAGGAAGAGATACGATCCGGAGAAGAGAGAATGGAGAAAGGACAAGAAGAAATGAAAGGATTGATTGACGAGGTGAAGGGTGAGGTCCAGAGAAAGATTGATGAAGTAGAGGCAAAAGTTCAAATGAAGGTCTAGGACGTGAAGAGCGAAGTTAAAGGGAAGATTGAGGAGGTGGAGCACAAAGTTCAAGGGAAGATCGGCGAGATTGAGAGGAGGCTCAGTGAACTCGAGGATAGACCATTCAGTTTCTCGGCAAGTCCAGAATTCATGCATAACACACCGACTATAAAATCCGTGACATTTGACGGACAAACATCATGGACAGTCTTCAAGACTCAGTTCGACGTCGTCAGCTCTACAAATGGATGGACGGACTTTGTGAAAGTCAGTCAACTTGTGGCATCGCTCCGAGGATCAGCGGCGGAGGTTCTTCAGGGAATTCCAGCTGATAATTTAACAGATATAACGACCATCGAGAATGCTTTGGAATCCATATTTGGAGACAGCCATCTGACGCAATTTTATAGAACTGAACTGAAAACAAGAAGACAGAAACCAGGAGAAAGCCTTCAAGAATTGGCTGCCGATGTGGAAAGACTAATGAGCCTGGCCTACGCCGAGTGCCCTCTGGATGTTCGGGAAAGTTTAGCAGCTCAGTACTTCGTCGACGCCATCAGAGACGAAGACACGCAACATTCAACCAGATTGATGGACGCAAAAGATCTGAAATCATCCCTGGCTTATAGTATGAAATATGAGGCCGCGAGAACTGTTTCCAAGACATCCAGACACGTCAGATCAATGGGGACGGAGGATCATACGAGTAGAGAAAGAGATGATAAATTTGAATTCTTCTTCAACAGGCTGGAAAAATTATTAAACAGTAGTGTTTCTGGAAGGAAGAACACTCCTCGGCGAAACCCAAACGTCACTTGCTGGAAGTGCAACAAGAAGGGGCACGTGCAGAGGGAGTGCCAGGCGATTACTTCGAACCAGGAAAACTAACAAATGGCTGTCTTGCGGGGCGAAGGCTGCCTTCTCTGAATAGAGCCCCTGAAGAAGGACCGAGATTCTCCTCGCTTAGCGGAAAGAAAAATGGACTCTACTTGGAAGGATCTATTTGTGGTATCCAGTGTTTGATGTTGGTGGATACAGGTGCAAACGTCACTCTTTTAAGAACAGACTTGGCACAAAAATTGAAGGAACAGCTTATTTACACGGTTCCTAACATTTCTTTAAAGACCGCCACTGGTGAAAAAACGGAAATACGAGGAAAACTGGATGCATCCATTGAATGTGGCTCGAGAAAATTTCATCACAGAATCTACGTAGCTGACATCACCGATCCCTGTATTCTCGGCCTGGATTTCCTTCAAAAATTCAACTTCACAGTAGATCTGGAGAAGAACGAGATACGGACGGAGGAGAGGAAATTCATCTGTTTTCAGCCAGTGTACAGCATTCAAAGTCGTGCTCCGTATTGGCGAAAAAGAGAACTATAATACCAACAAGATCAGAATGTCTTTTTCAAGGAGTTCCTGGACAGTTCAGATATGCCGTAACGAACTTTCCTAGCCAAGTCTCCCAGAAAGGTGTTCTTGTGGCGGCCACACTCGTTGATTTGGAAATGGAAGTCATTCCCGTTAGAGTTTTGAATTTAAACAATAAACCCAAGTTTCTGGACGAAGGAGATGTTATTGCGACCTGTGAACCAGTTTTGGATATCGTCGCTCGTCCTCAAGAATTTTCTGGAGCACAACATCTACAGTCAACCTTGGAGAATCTTCAAATACTTAATGAAGAACAACATACAGCAGTAAGGAAGTTACTCAATGAATTTCAGGACTTGTTTTCGACCTGTGACGCTGATGTCGGCCGTTGCAATATGACCCAACATAGAATTAATACAGGTGACCATCCACCAATCAAGCAATACCCAAGACGTTTGCCTCTTGCAAGGAAAGAAGAAGCAGAACATCTAGTTAAAGAAATGGTTGACAATGGGATAATTGAGGAATCATCAGGCCCTTGGGCTTCGCCTATTGTGCTTGTTAAAAAGAAAGATGGATCAACACGATTCTGTGTTGACTACAGGAAACTAATCGAAATTACAAAAAAAAGACAGTTATCCCCTGCCAAGAATAGACGACACCCTGGATGCTTTGAATGGAAGTCAATGGTTTACGACACTGGATTTGAAAAGTGGATACTGGCAAGTTGAGGTCCGACCTGAAGATAGAGAAAAGACAGCCTTCACCACCGGACAAGGACTTTGGCAATTTAAGGTAATGCCTTTCGGACTTTGTAATGCCCCAGCAACATTTGAAAGATTGATGGAGACAGTATTACGTGGACTATCGTCTGAAGCCTGCTTAGTGTATCTTGATGACATTATAATAGTAGGGCGAACTTTAGAAGAACATCTAAATAACCTTCGTAAAGTATTCCAGAGGCTACAAAAAGCCAACCTAAAGTTAAGTCCCAAGAAATGCACTTTTTTCCAAAAGGAGGTTACTTATCTCGGACATGTTATTTCAGCAGAAGGAGTTAAAATTGATCCAGGGAAAATTAAGGCAGTAGTTGATTGGCCTCGTCCAGAGACGGTACACGATCTCAGAAGTTTCCTTGGACTGTGCACCTATTATCGTCGTTTTGTGAAAAATTTCTCCACAATAGCAAGACCTCTACATAAATTAACTGAAGCTAAATCAAATTTTAATTGGACAGAAGAATGTGAGAAATCTTTCAATAGTTTAAAGCAGGCTTTGACATCTTCTCCTATTTTGACCTACCCCCGGACTGACAAAGATTTCATTTTGGATACAGATGCTAGTAATGAAGGAATATGAGCCGTGCTATCCCAGAACATTGAAAATGAGGAACGTGTCATCGCTTACTTCAGCAAGAGCTTGGGTAAGCCAGAAAGAAATTATTGTGTCACACGTAAAGAATTACTGACCATTGTTAAATCTATAGAGCATTTCCATCACTACCTCTATGGACAGAAATTTCTTCTGCGGACTGATCATGCTTCCTTAAGATGGCTTTTGAATTTTAAGGAACCTGAAGGCCAGATAGCTCGCTGGATCCAAAGACTTCAGGAGTATGATTTCGAAATCCAGCATCGAAAAGGGACCTTTCACGGAAATGCAGATGCCTTCTCTCGAAGACCCTGTAGGGAAAGCTGCAAACATTGCTCTAATGCAGAGAAAAAGTTCGGAATAGAGACAGATATTTCCGTAAAAGTTTTAACAACGACATCTGTAGATCCCTGGTCTTCATGTGAGATCCAAAGGGCGCAGCTAGAAGATCCTGCTATTAAGACAATTCTAGAGAAGAAACTAATGTCGGCGGATCGACCATCTTGGCAAGAAATCGCTCCGGAGAGTCCTGCAACAAAACGATACTGGGCCCTTTGGGACTCCTTACATCTTAAGGACGGTGTTCTATACCGTAGGTGGGAGAGTGATGATGGAAGATCCTGTCGATGGCAACTAATTCTCCCAAAGAGTAGAATTCCGGAAGTTCTGCGAGAGACTCATGACAGCGCAAGTGGAGGGCATTTTGGAGTCATGAAAACTTTAAGCAAAACACGAGAGCGATTTTATTGGGATCGACTTCGTGCCGACGTTGAAAAATGGTGTAGAGAATGCCACGCTTGCAGAGCGCGAAAAGGACCTAAAACAAGGACTAAAGGTCGCTTGCAACGCTATAATGTGGGCGCACCATTCGAAAGAATGGCTTTGGATATCCTAGGACCTTTCCCAGTAACAACAAAAGGTAATCGATACGTCCTAGTCTTAATGGACTATTTTACCAAGTGGCCTGAGGCAATTCCCATTCCAGACCAGGGAGCTTCGACTGTAGCTGAAGAACTCGTACGAAGCTGGATTTCAGGTTATGGCGTGCCTATGATATTGCATTCGGATCAAGGTACGAATTTTAACTCTGCCCTCTTTACTGAGCTTTGCAAGCTTTTGGGAATTCTGAAGACCCGAACAACGGCGTTACATCCCAAGTCCGATGGCATGGTGGAGAGATTTAATCGAACGATTTTAAATCATCTGTCTTTATTCGTTTCGAGGAACCAGACATTGGGATACGCATTTGCCACTCTTCCTGTTGGCCTATAGGAGTACGGAACACGATGTGACCGGATTGACTCCAGCGGAAATGCTGTTTGGCCGAACGCTACGATTGCCCTGCGATATTCTCTTTGGACGACCGAGTGAAACGCCTTCCTCGCCGAATGAATATATGAAAAATTTGGAGGCACGTTTGGAAAGCGTACATGCGTTTGCCAGAGAGCGAATTAAACTGGCCAGCGAACGAATGAAAACTCGTTACGACTCCAGAGCAACAGACCACCATTTTAAGGAGGGAGATTTAGTCTGGATGTATAACCCGAAGCGACGGAGAGGCCTGAGTCCCAAGTTACAACAGAACTGAGAAGGACCGTATACTGTTGTCAAGAAACTGAACAATGTTGTCTACAGGGTACAGAGGTCGCCCAACGCCAAGCCAAAAGTCATCCATATAAATCGGTTAGCTCCATACAGAGCTACTGATCATAGTTCTATGTAATGAGACTGCCCGGACGTGCAGTCTTTGAAGAGGGGAGCAATGTTACAAAGCTATAAAGTCGTTTCCCTGAGATGCTAGACTTGGCGGCAAAGGGAATTTTCTAGAAGGACCTCAAACTTTCCACCTATTTCTACTGGTTTCATGAACTTTCTAGAGATTACGTCCCTTCCTACATAATGAAGTCACTTCCTGTTGAAAAGTATAAAGGCAAGCTCTCAAGCCAAGAAGAGTTAGCTGGATTTTGATCAGCAAGCAAGCTGGTGAGCTAATAAGAAACCTTTGAGCGCTGTAGTGAGATTTAATGATAATCTCTGTTGTGAATTCTTACTAGTGCTGTGTAATACTTATGCAACGTTTCTTTTCCTAGAATATTTGTAAAATAAAGAGCTTTATTTTTTTAAGTCCTGCTTATTGGATTGCATTCGCGTACACCCACAAGACAATTTTGTCACAATATTGTTACGAACATGGAAAGTCGCTTCCCAGCAATGTTAGTCCTATGATTGGAAAGAGAGTTTTCCAAGGTTAAGCATGGAGTGACGGCAGCGACTGTTCCGGTACCCCTGATCTTGGCAACAAATAGATGATTCCAGAAAATGCAACCCTTTTCTCGATATTTCTATTAGGAAAGGGAATACGCGTGAATATACGAGAAAACTCCTTGTGACGTCACGGCCTGTCGGGGAGAGTATATAAGGATCGCGCCTGTATCAGAGGGAGTAGTGTTGATCCATTGGGAACGACTTTAGAGCTTCGTCCGCAGTGCGAGCTAGGAAGCTGGTGAGCTGAGCGCTACTGAAAGTGCAGTTATTGTCGCTACTAGTTATTTGCTGACTGTTTGTGTTGTTAAATATCAAAGTGCTGAACTGTTATTACCTGTGAATTGTTGTCTATTTACATTGGTAATCTGTGCAAGAACTATTGTTTCCTGTACCTGTGCTATGTGTTTTCCTGTATATTTGTAAATAAACTTTCATTCTCCATTATCCTGCGTGTTGGACTGTTTACACCATACACCCACGGAAAGACTTTTGCAACAATATTATTATATTTCAGATGATTTCTTTTTTCCTGCTACAAACAAGAATTTACTTATTTTATTACGGAGGAATGAATAAGATACAATCTGTTTATTTGGCGTTTCCTGAGAAGTAACTACTCTCTGCAACTATGTATTTTTACGGATCGCATTTTTTTTCCTTCTATCTAATAAGATGACCCTTCCTGTTTTGGAAAGGGGCTGTCGTTTTCATTCATCTAAGAAGGCATGGAATACTTGAGATGCTTGTGGATTCTACGCAATTTTTGTGTCAAATTATAAAGCTAATTAATTATTAAATTTTAGTTTTAAAGCCTAAAAATGCGATAATTCGATGCACGTCAATATGACGAGCGCGAGACTTAAGGGGTTAAGCAAATTTTTCATCCGAGGAAAGAACCGGATTAGACGAGATCAGGGTCTAAGCTGATTGCCGAAATATCGAAATATAATGTTCAGACGGGTTATTTGACACCAGAACGGACCTGTGAACCAGCGTTTTATCGGACTAATCCTTTCCCGTGACGACAAGTTTCGAATGCCTGTAATCACGAGTTACGGACGTATTTGAACTGGATGAAACCTGTTACGACTAGTCGGTCACATGATACTTTTCGCTTGATTTGTGGGAAATGACATAATTCATTTACATTTAGCAAGTATTCAAAAAATTTCGTAAGTTTTTGAAAGTAATTCTATAAGAGATTTAAGGCCACGGCCTACTTTTGTATTAGATGTGCTCTACAGCATCCCCTGCAATTTTATTTACCCCCCCCCTTTTTTACGGATTTATTCAGTTTTTCATATTAAGAGTTCGATGATCAACGGAAAATAAAAGTAATAATGATGAACAGAAAAAGAAGTGACACAACAAGTATGAAATACATGGAACAGGGCTTCAAAGAAACCAGCACATATGAGCATCAAAAGGCGTTTAATGTGCATAGTAGAGTGACGTATTAGGGGATTCAAAGAGATGTTTAGAACTCTCAAAATTAGCAGCGAATTTTAAGAATCAGCTAAAATAGATAAGTACTTTATTTTTTCCCTAAGATACTATTTTGTGTTTGTTTGGAACTTTCAGCTTTGTAGGAAGTAATTTTTTTTATTTTGTTTTTTACTAATTGGAAAAATAAATCCCTTATCCATTCGTCGGTAATTGCTGAAGAATGGGCAATAATGTCATCTATTTTTCCTAAAGTCTGTTGAGCTGAAAACTTCATTAGCTGACGGTTGAAATCCATATCAGCAGCTTCTTTGTCAGAGTCCAAATCAGCGCCTGAAAGGTACTTTTAGTTAGTTATATTAATGTCCCGTTTTTAAGCAACATGAGGGCTATTTTCTGAAAGGTACGGATGAACTCTTTAATGCTTGACATAAGTAGAAGCCGTAATTCACTTTTTTCTTCACATTGGAAAGGAATAATTAATTTCGATCTTATTTCTGGTGTTGTGTTTCAGCGTATGATTTTTTTTTTTTGCTCCCTTTCCTATTAACAAAAGGTTCAAACGTAAAGGAATTTATTTCAATGAATTAGAACGGGCGACCAACCCGGCCACTGACAGGGGCTTGAGTAACCTTCAATAGGGGTTTTTTTTTAACATTATGTCAATGGGCCAAAAATTCCGTGCTCGTTGGGAAGGATGGCCGCTTCGAGAGGTTTTGGTGTACAAGATTATATATTTAAGTAGTCTTGTAAATAAGTAATTTTATTTGCATTTTTGGACTAGTGCCATCAGGTAGACTGGCAGGTTAGGGCAAGGAGTCTTGGACACTTCTACTGTAATTATGTCACGACACCCTTAAAAGATAATTTTTTAACATAACCAGATTGAATAGGCATCATATGTGATTATTATTAATATTTAAAATGCAGAACATTTAATATATGGCATGTGATTTAAGAATTTTGGCCAAAACATAAAATTATTTTTTTATAATGCACTAGTTGATCCCGCGCAGAGCATCTGTGTCAGTAGCAACTTACATGCACCATGATTTTCCTGACGCTTCTAGAGCCAAACTACTGATTCAGCGCTCCAAGAAATTTGCGAAAAAAAAAAAAAAAGCCGCCAAGTGGTGTAAGTATAAGAAAAGTAGCCAAAGTACAATGTTCACAATAATAATCTCCATAATGTTCACCTCAATTTGTGAATTGACACGATTTTATCTTCGCTGACTTAAACTATTTTGACGTTGATCTAAACGTTCTCTGAACCGCTAAGCCCATCTGCTTCATTTCTGATTTCTTTTGATTAATTTCATCCAAAGTTTCATTATATTGTAAGAAATATTGTGAATTCTTCATCTTAAACTCATTTTTTCCCGAGAAAAAGTTATTTTACACCAGATCGAATATAGTAACAGGCTATGATTATGAAGTTATGCCTAATATGGAAGAGGCTACTGTTTTCGTTTTGTAAACAACCGATCATCGCCATCGGCAAAACAGAAGTCATCATCTTTTCTGTGCCACATACATTAGCGTTTTATACATATAGATATTTCAATCTGTAAGAAATGGTTTTTACTGCACTACTCATTTCCCAGCTGATGATCTGCCACTCATGGGGACATAATAGAGAGATTGTAGGACCAGGTACAGCCACCATGAGATTAATTTGTGAACAAGAGGACCAAGAAGCACGAGTGGACTACGAGTGAGGAAAATATGATAATCAACTTGAGGAAAAAATTAAAGAAATTCGGACATCTAGTCCTAAACATCGGAGCATGATAATGTTTTAGGTTGATGAGCCTGTCTAGTCTGATTTCAACAGCCGTTGCTTCATATGTATAATTATTTTTACATGACACAATTTACAGAAAGAATGCAAGCTTAAAAAAATTGTCATTTTAATAAAAGCGAAAATTCTTTGAAGTTGAACGAAAGCATTTTTTAAAAAAAATCATTACATCATTTATATTGGCAAAAGCATGCAAGTGAAGGATTTGATGAAACAAAACTGATTTGAATTTCATTACAACAATGAAAAGCACTGTAGAAAATTGTTTATAATTAATTAAAATTATACGGAAATAAAACTGGAGTCACTGAAAAGTTAATTTTTGCAATTTGGAAATGGTGTTAAAATGCTTTTTATGCAATAATATGCTCCAAAGTTATTGAGAAAGAATGTTAAAATTTCAATTTTGAATCGATTAAAATAGAAATCAAAATTTTGAAAAACAGTATCTTAGTGAGTACCAACAAACCAAGAAATAAATACATGCCAAATTTGGTAGCTCTAGGTACAATGGTCTGTCGCGAGAGAAAACTTCTGTTGGTAATTAAATTCAAAGAAATTTATTTGAAAATAAAAAATATAAGGTTTTTCTTCAAAAACTGTGGTTTTGGTTCCTCTGGGGGTCGTGACAAAAAATTTTACACAAAGTGAAGGGGTCGGAAATGAAAAAAGTGTGCGCAACACTGCTGTAGAGCATTGCAATTTTTATAGAACATAATTTTTTTAAATACAAGTATATCAGCCTAAGAACATTATCATGTTATGAAAATGTTGTGATAACCATATTCTTTTGAGATATAATTAAAAGGGTTGTGCCCCAGACTGTTTAAAAAAAAAGAAATAGCTCAATTGCTAACACGAGTGGTGGCTTTAGATACAGATATCTAGGAGAGATTTGCAGGCTTGCCGATACACTTGATTACCTGTAATGTATGAGCATTTAGTTTTTTAAAGCATGATATACAGTAGAAACTCAATTGCCTGGCATAAATGAGAACCGTAAATGAATCCCATTAACTCTATCAATATGGGAACATCTCTTCAAGCAAAAGATGGCAGCCGTCCGAATATTAGTGAAATTTCCACCACCTTCTGTTAAGTGCGATTGATTTCACACCTGCGCTTTATTCGTTAGTGTCTCGCCCAGATGGGTTTGGGGAACAGGGTTTTTTTTCCCCCTTAGAATTCGGACAGTGCCAGGTGTCATTGTGGTTTTTGAGGGGGGAAGCGAATTTCCCTCATTCCTCGAATTTCTTTGAAAGAGGAACTCGAGCGTTTCAGTATTTTGAGGTTCCAATGGTCATAGGAATCTGAAGGTTAAGCAAAAGTGTTGTATAATAGGAAAAACAAAACAGGAAACAATTTTTAATGAAAATTACTCTGTACAATGTATTTAACTTAATATCTTTCAAGATATACTGATTTTCAAGATAAAAAGATATTTTATATAACAAACTAATCATATGGGTTTATCTTTAGATAAAAGGAAAACAGCATTAAAATGAATATAGAGTCAAACAGTTATTTTTAAAAAAATTTTTAATAGTAAGTTGCTTCCAAGAGATTGATATTTTTTGGCTGCTATATCACACTTCACAAAAAGTATTGCATCCGTACCTGAAGCTTCTACTAGGTGTTCCGTGTATTTCAAGTGTGCTTCATTAATATTTAGTCCATCCTTAATGAGTCATTTTAACACGTTAATGCCCGAATTAATTTAAGGCATAGATTTCAATAAATTTCTATTAAATTATGTTTAAAACACCAAGATTAAGATAACTGCAGAGTAAAATTAAATTCGGAGGAATTTTTTTTTAAAGGAAAATAATTAGTAGAAATTCCTTTTTAAAAACTGTTTTTGCATAAATACTAAATTTTTAATATATAGTAAAATATCGAAAAACAAAAACTCATAACTAATTCCTTGCATGACGTCAAAAATAAATCAAAGGAAAAATCCAAAAATTTCAAAACGACGAAATTTTGACTTCAAAACCTCGCTAATTAGTGGTATATACCAGTTGAAAACTGTTTAGGAGTTTCGGAATACTTATTGGCTTCATGGACAAAGGAACAATGGAATTGAAAATGTAACTGCTGGGTGTTAATGGGTTAACATCACTGACTTGACTAAGTTATTCTTCAAACTTGTTCACTGAAACAACTCTTGTTCTTTTAGTTGCCATAATAAAAAAAATCACAAAATACAGTTCATTACAAAAGCATGTTCAATAAATTAGCAGTGACATTCACTAACTACCCATCTAATTAGTTTGGAGTGATCAGAAACACTAACTGTATGACCTCCTTAAAAGTCATGCATAAGATGGAACTTGAAGTTCATCCTTTCCCTACAAATAGTAAAACACCTACCTGATGATCTGCCCACCTAATGACAATCATCGAGTATTTTTATTGATTTATTATTTTTACTTCAGATCAGATGTTGGTTTTAACAGAATGTCAGATAATGAGACTCTGCTGAATGTAATTTTGTGTATACGTAAATAAATAAACATTTTTAATTTTTTGTCTTTGATAGGAATGGTTCTTTTGTTGAGAAGCATACATTTCTATGGAAAGAAGAATCATTACATCGACATAATTGACACAACAAACACACTGCTTAGTAGGAAGGAAAATCACAACAGAAAAAAAAAATCATACTTGCTGTCTAATGCATCGATAGGTACACATTATGAAAATCTGATCCTTGATATAAGAAATGATTTCGATCTTGAAAGTGATTACATTGAACATATTTTGCAAGTGAACATAAAATAAAATGCTCTGTTTAAAAACTTCCAGCATAAACAAATAATAATTTTATATTTATAATACTTTAAGATAGAATAATGAGCAATTAAAATTTATAATATACAGTGACATAATATTTATAAGATTTTAATGTGACCTTAAAAGAGAAATAAATATTTTGAAAAATAAAAAAAAAAAACAATGAGTCATACAAAATGTTTAAATTTTATTTTTACATGCAATAAATTTATAACACATGTTTTTTAAATTTTATTTTACAGGTTTCATTTGCCATAGACCATCATTTAAATAATGTATATTTTCTACACCAATGCCTTTATTTACCTTGGCTCTGAAACAGAAAACATGATATTAAAGCATTAATCATATAAACGCAATAAAAAGCAACTGTACATTTTATTCACTATACACAGAAAAAAAAGTATAATTTAATTTCTTTTTTTGAAATAAGCGACATACATATTATTACTTTTGAAAATAACGAAGCTCTAAAAAGTTGCCAGAAATCAAGGAAAAAAATGAAAGAAACTGAGACATTCAATATCTGTGCATATAAAGTAAATAAAAGCTGTACACTTGAAGAGAAAGAATAGTAATAATAATAATAAATACATTCTTTCAATATGATTTTATATAAAAAAAAAGATCAATGATCTCTCTATTTTTTTCTATATTTCTTCAGATTGATATTAAAGTTAAAGGAAAGCATTAATAACTTTAAGATTATAGTATAATATATGAAGACGTATGTAAAGCCATCAGATTTCATGTAAGAATTCACCTATTCTAGTTGATTTCAACACAGATTTTGAAATAAACGCAATAACCTAAGGAAGATTCACAAAGTTTATAAAATTTTATGCCAAAATGGACTGTTATGGAGGCAATAAGTTAAATGTATTTCAATTGACCTTTGAATTTCATTAGCAATTCATCAAGAGAAAATTCACTATATAGAGTATAAAGTTAATACAATTTATTAAATCCACTATATTATAAATATATATTAAATTTTTCATCAAAACACATGTCATGTATATATATATATATATAATCGTTCTTCCTTATCATCCTGTATAGCAGATTTATTCATCTCTTCTACTATATCATACCAAAAACCTTCTATCAACATTTCCTTCTCAAAAGAGAGAGAGAAAAAAACCTTTGGAATTACCATCACCTCTATGCAAAAAAGGATTCATTCCATGTATTTCAGAAAATATCTTATACCAGATTTTCTTTTTCTTCCCAAAACCATTATTCCAATAATTATTCACTAGAAGATTCACCATCAATGTTCAAAATACATCTTTGAATTCTGGAATTATTTCTCCGTCATCATTTTGTAAGTTGTTACCGTCTTCGTCACCACTTTGTAATTCATTGTAATTGCTGCATCATTAAAAGATTGCAGATTGGCCACGGTCACTTTCATAAAATATATTCTTTATTTCTGACATTATGGAGTAATCACAAACTGTATACCACAAAAAAATGTTATTTCTGTTACAACTATAATGTTAGATATTGTTTAAATTTAAATGATGAGTTATAAACTAGCCATTGTAGAGTTAAGCAAAATACATACGTGACAGGTGTCAGCCACCAAATGCGCTCAAGAGCATTCTAAAAAACAAGAATTAAAAAGTGAAATTTAAGGACTTACATTTCTTCAGTAGACATAGATGTGAAACCTACTGCCAGTGCATGTCCTTTGCCTTCTGCCATAATAGCCTAATGTCAAATTAAGGAAAGAATGAAAAGTAAACTAAAATTGGAGGGTGAGGATGATGTTTTACAGCAAAGGAACATTAACATGTTTGAGTAATTTCATGCAACTTTAAAAGAGAAGATAACACAGTAATTTGATAAATTATGAAGACAAATATAAAATTTAGCATAACAAATACAAATTTGTACACAAAAAAACTGCATTTAGATAATATTAACCGCTTCCCTTACACATATTTTTGAAAAAAATTGCAAAAAATCATCACATTTTTTAATTTTATTATTAAATACAAGAAAACGAAACAAAACATGTTGGTTTTAAGTTGAATTTTTAATTTTTTACAGGTGTAAAAACATCTAGTTTTAATATTAGTTTACTATCCCGAGTTATCTCGGGTAAGTGAAAAAAAGTTAAATATTAGTCTTTGTATGATAGTTTTTGAAACAAGGGACGACACAAAGTGATACCTGACATTCTGTACACTGGTATCTGGTCTCTTTTCTTACTGGTTTAACTCTGGAATCTCTTTTACGGGAGCATAGAGTACACTGTCTCGTTGGATTTGATTTTTTTTCAGTTGCAGGAATAACATCTGGAAAATGCCTTGAGGTTAACTTGACTAATCACTATCTGAAAAATCATCGCTTTCGCTATCTTGCATCATCGCCATTATTTTACTTTTTTTCAAAGCAACTATCCTTCTTTAGATATTACTAATCCACAAGCCGACGTACACTATACAATAGGGAAACACGTGACCAGTCCCACCAAAAGAACCGTGAAACCAATAAAACTTGGCAAACTGCCAATGAAAGCTGAATATTTCCTTTCATTTCCTCCAGGCCGAGTAAAACCGTGATAAAACAAATTGTACTGGCAAATTCTGCTTCTCCCGAGTTTTCTCGGGATAATAATTAACTGCAATATATACGAACCCGAGATAACGCGGGATAATCAGGCAAGCAGTTAAAAGTCTTATTTGATATTTTTAAGAATTTTAAAATACTAAAGTAAATTAAATTTTCAAGGATACAACAACAGTGCCTTTTGGAACTGGTGTCATTTTGGCACCAGGAGAAGTCAGCCCAGGACACATAATATTTGCTCCACTTAACACAAACCGGATTGCTCCACGGTCCACTTGTTCCCAAGGGCATATGAAAGGGTCTACAAAAACATTAGAAAGATACACATAAGTATAAGTATCCACAGCAAAACTAATCTGTAAGAAAACTTGATGCAGTGATTGCACACACTTTCCCTGTAGAACAAAAAGTTGTTATTTTCCAAAATATGAAATAAAAAAAACCAATAATCCAAAAAATACATATTTATCAAACACAAGATAAAAGCACAAAAAACAATCAATATACAAATAAATACAAGATAATTTTATTCAGTTACTATTTACAGGGATGAGATTGGAAAAAACCCAAAAAGGCTGAAAACAGAAATCTGAAAATTTTATGCGTGATATACATTTGAAGTAACTTAAGCATTTAAGTGCGATAAATTATTATATACAAATATATATATGTGTCTGTGAGTGGATAATTGTTTAATAACATGCAGGGCTAAAATCAGCAAATCAAAAAAATAAAGAACACTTAAAAATTACATACGACAAAAAAGGAATACCAAATTAACAATGAAATACTAATTATACTTACAACTGTTATTTAGTCAACTAATTTGTAGCTAGAATAATAGTAAAAAATGGAAAAAAAGCATACTTCTAAAAATAAGATTTTGAATGTAAATGTTTTAAAATTTATGACACTAAGCAATTACTTACATTCTATTTGGCTTTCAACAAATTTTTCACTTTAAAATGCAGATTATTTTGAAAAAAAAAAAAAAAAAGAATTTTCAATCACAAGGGTCTTTTTTCTTAGCATTTCTTGCAAAAGGAGGCGCGGATATCTCTTAATTTTTTTTAAGAACACGGATTCCAAGATCATTGTAAGAAAAAAAAGGGAAGGGGAAGCGGCTTTTTTTCGGGAAAAAAGAAAAAGCGGAAATTTTTCATTTCAAAAAAATTAAAAAAGCGGAAATCCGCCAAAAAGAGGAAAAATCTCATCCCTGTATTTAAAAGAAAATACCTACAATCAGGATTATTAACTTGTAAAATAACTATTTCTTACTAAAGATTGAATCTTACATTTCAAATGTCAGTTAACAACTAGGGATTGCAATCCGGCACCAATTTCAATCCGATCGGATCCGGCTGGATTCCCATTGATCCGACCGGATTGGTCACATCAAAACTATTTTACCTTTTCGTTCCAAAATCAACTGTTTAAAAGATGATAAAGTAAGTGTATTACAAAGTTTAGAAAAAAAAGCGTTAAATTCTTATGAAATCAACTTTATTTACACTGTTATAATTAATCAACATTTACGTATGAATCAACAATAAAAATTTAGTACAGTGTAACTAGTTAAATTGTAATTGTTATGTTAGTTTAGTAATAATTATATAATGACGGGCGGTTAAGTTCCGTCTCACTTACTAGATTTCACAAATGACATCAATGATAACTTGTAATGTAACTTATATTAAATCTAACTAAATCAAGCTCATCAATTGAGATCACAATAATTAGGTATTTTAGACAACGCCAAGCAGTCTCATTCTTATAATTATGACAGTCATCATGAATCTGTTCAATCAATGGCACAATTATCACAATAACGAGTTTAAAACTTCTTCGTATTTTTTAATATACTTACTTTAAATTATTTTTTTAAGTAAAACAATTAAAAAAACTCACTTTGGTTTTGAAAAAATTATCATAGGAAACAAATAGTGTTATTTGTGTCATCTGCCAATCGACTTCTTACAGAACTACAAATTTAACCAGCGGCCTAGAAAGCCCTTTCTGCTTCTACACTTGTCGGTTTTATCGTCAAGAAATACTCATGAATAGAAGACAAGTATTTTCCTTGAACTCCTTCACTTTCACGTGCAGTCATTTCCTTTCTTAATGTTTTCTCATAATCTTTCTCTTTTTTTGGTATTTATTCTCTAGGTTTTCATATCTTGCTGGATTTGCATCTGTAATTCTTTCTGAAATGTCAAATCATCTTTCAATGACGATGAATCTAAGTTATTTTCTACTATATTATCTACATTTACTTTAAAACTATCATCTTGAAAAACTCTTTCTAATATATTTTTCATTTCCAGTCTTACAACTTTTTTTTCCGGCATATTAAATGTATCATCAGTTCGTCTTGTATCATCATCATATTTTTTTTTTGTTCTGTAAGTATATTAATATTCCTGTTTTCATTTTGAATTGGTTTCAAAAGTGACATGTTTGTTTTAGAACTTTTAGACTAGTACCTGCAATGCAACACAAAATAGGTGCATACTTACAATTTAAAAAGTTATTTCGGTCACTATGTA
The DNA here is from genome assembly GCA_013235015.1 of Araneus ventricosus. Classification (NCBI taxonomy): domain Eukaryota; kingdom Metazoa; phylum Arthropoda; class Arachnida; order Araneae; family Araneidae; genus Araneus; species Araneus ventricosus. Next base: position 140,626 of record BGPR01000175.1, on the reverse strand, counting down.
AGAAGAAAGTCGTATTATAAAGAAAAATCAGAAATATAGATCGTTACTCCATTAATTTCTAAGTCTAATTATTTACTTAAATCATTCTCGTACTTGTAAATGCAACATAAACATAATTCATCTATCAATTGAACAATAACAATGTCTATATGTGTAGCGGGTGAGACAGCGTCAAATGACTCGTTCACACCACACATTTAAGTACCTACTCTTGCAACAACGTGAATATTTTTTCAAGAAATCGGCTTCATGTATTTTTTTTAATTTACCGGATCCGGTAGACGTCTAATGATGCCGTATCCGCCGGATTACCGGATCCGGTTTTCCGGATTGCAATCCCTATTAACAACAGAAGACTAAAATTTTATGTCATCAAAATTTCAGCTAAAAAATTATAGCATAAGAGTGGTTTTTCAGATTAATTAATTATATTTTTTAAAAGTTCTGTACAGTGCATAATAATGTAGGAGAAAGTAGATGACATATTCTATTACCCTGTTCACTTTATTAGGTACATCCTCTTTTCCTTGAAAAAAGTTCACACAGCAAATGCAAGATAATATAGTTGAAAATTCTAATAGACATTAAAGATAGTATGAATATTGGTTCATGGGTTTTCAAGTATTAAAATTTGAAAGACCCATCAAGAATTTTTTAACAAGCATATCCAATCAACATTATTCTTATGGTTAAAAATTTCTTATTGGCAATAAAGATAAAACAAGGTTCTGACTATGCGGTATATAATATCCACATGTTCAGTTTTTGATGGAATCAAGAACACCTGTTGACTAGAGGAAGGGAAGAAAGAACAAACAAATAAAGGATGGATAATTGAAAACAAGCCAAGACCAATGAACTGATTAGACTAAGCTTATTCCAAACACCAATGGACCGAGACTGTTAAAAATAGGCTTTAGCCATTTTAGTTTCTTGGATGTAAAGATTAACTGCCAATTGATATATTTAAAAATAAAGCATATGTAAATAGAATCACAGCGTACATAACACTTGTGAATAGATATGGAAGACATTTTTCTGTCTATTAGGAATAGTCCTAACTATCAATTTTGTTCAAATATCAAATGAAAAGTTGAATTATAAAACAAGATACAATTTTCAAAATAATAAAGAACATATCTTAAATGCCCAGAATAATGAATTGTAAATCATCACTGGGCTTGTTTAAACAATTAAGCCTAATAAGAAAGCATTATGAGAGCTGATAAATGCAAGAAAACTGCTTGGTATCCACTCGAAAATGCTTGCATTGCTGGAAATCAATGAAAGTTCTGATTGCATTAAACTAAAGGCAAACTCAGAATTTGGAATACATATAATGAATTCTTGTATTTTCTTTCAAAATGATAATTACTGCTTAATGTTTAGAATGCAATAATAGGAACAGTGAATGCCATCTTTGCTTATGATAGGTTCTTATTGAAATGCCAACATTATAAATGAACAAACATTTTTACATTGGAGTTTATTCTCAATCAGCTAGTTTCTTTCAAAGGTTTTATGTTAGTTCAGAAACAATTCAACAAGATAAAATCATGACTCTTAAACAAATAGAACATATTTGAGATTATCTGAAAAAGAGATGTTTGTAACAAGTCTACAGAGTAAACCTGATTTGCAAAGTTCATCATTCAACATAACCCTTATTTGTGATTATTGCTTCAACAGAAACACTGAAAAGCAGTTTTTTTATTCCATTTGCAAAACATTTAAATGCATTGTAATTACTAAAAGTTTAACCACATCATTATAAGGTAAATAAGAATATGTTATTATATGCTTATTATTAATAATATCAGATGATATTTACTGATTTTCACGGAACTTGCAGTAAACCTCTGAATATGGCAACCAAAAGCTGAATTTAAACCTAGTGATAATCTTGGCCCCATTTTAAAAATGTGGGCCTTGAAAATCAAAAGTACCTACCTATCAGACAATTCTGACAAGTTTAAATACGTGTTTCTTAAGAGTGTCTCATGCCACACACACACAAACAAAATGCAACATTACATCTAGTGCTATGATAAAACAGACCAGGAAAGAAATATAATTGTACATACATTTATGTAAGAGCCTAAGTGTAGGAAAATAAGGTCCTTCTCTTTGTCGAAAGAAAAGCAGTTCTCCACTGGCTCCTACAATAATTTCTATATGGTCATGGCTGCAACAAAAACAGAAAAAAAGCTTTATATAAAAATTTAAAACAAAAGTACACATTAAACAAAGTAATTAAATATGAATATTTATTAGGGTTATAATGAATATTCGGCAACTATTTGGTATTCGGCCGAATATATTCAGGATAATATATATTTTTTAATGTGCTAAAATACACATTTAACAAAGAATTTTGCAGAATTACATTTCATTGCATTTATTACTAAAAAAAATCTAACATTTATCCAAATAATGTTGCATATCATTTATAGAAGTCTATTCCTTATGGTTTCATATGTATTACCAGCTTCAGAAAATAAATGGTCACTATATAATGCTTGCAGGTGCTGAAAGATATTTTCTTGATAAATTTGCAAACCTTGGAAAATTTTCTGCATTTTTTCCACCAATTAAGTGGATGCTCTTTCCTACCTATTTAGAAGTTCTTTATCAAAATAGGAATTTACTTCTAGTAATTTTAATTCGTCCATTCAATTTTCTTCTGTGTTTGTCATTGTCATGTCTGGAATGATGAGTCTTTTATTTCTTTGAAGCAATCTCAAAATGATGAGGGTCTCTCATTTCATAATACTGGAATTAATTCATCTGAATGATCAATTTTTAATAACTTTAAAAATCAAGCTTAATATAAAACCATATAAATGAAAAATAAATTCATATAAAGTTTCAAACTATATTAATAGAAATATTTTAGAGTCTAAACAAATTACCATTTCACAACTCTCAGATTTTCCTTTTTAGGAAGAATTTGATTCATGTAGTCTTCTAAGTAAGGAAATTGATCAAGAAGCTTTGTTCGAATACCTTTCTGGACAGATGACTTTAGTTGTGTTACCCCAGAGACATGATCCTTTTCATCAAACCTTTGGGAAAATATGCAAAAAGAATTAGCAAAATTCGAATTACTATATTTCACAAAGTAATGACTACAATGTAAATAGTTCCCTAAAATGATGTAAATTAAAAAATAACCATTGAAAATAAAAAATATGAATTCAACAAATGCATAATAAAATAATACACATTGTTAAAATTATTTCACGACTGTTTGTTGTACTTAACTTCAGTAAGATTGACTAGAAAAGGATGTCTTTGCAATATACTATTAGTTAGATCAGAGGTTTCCAACCTGTGGTACCTGTACCCCTGGGGGTATGCGAAATCAATGTTGGTAAAGGCAGAAACAAGAAAACATAAGGAATTAAAAAAGTTACAGAATTTTGCCTCCCCAAGTTAATAGTTGCTATTTAATAGCTATACCACTTGAAAATTGGATTGTTACAGAGTGTAAATTTTTTGTCATCCTTATAAGTTAATGCAAAATTATTACAATACTGATTTAATTTGTTTGGACATTGAGCTAATACTATTATAAAATTGCAATAAAATGCAAAATCAAAAATTAATCCAGCAAATGTTATTAATATGAGTCATTCGACTATTAAGTAAACATAAGACCTTAACATTATTGACAAAAACGTCTCTGCATAGTCGGATGGTTGGTATGTGATATGACAGTTGGGGGTACGCGAAAGTATAAAGATTAATCAAGAGCTATGCGAGGGAATAAAGGTTGGGAACTCCCGAGTTAGATCAAGCTTGTGACCCACAACAAATATCCTTTGGCCCAGCAAACATAACAGTATGTAACAAAATTCTTAACAAAAATTTTATGGTTTAATTTTTAAAATTCTTAATATAATTATGAAAAACAAACCCACAGATATAAAATAGTTTCTCTAAAGACATAATATCAGTATTGAGGAAATGGAGGTAATCGAGATCCAAAACTGTTCAGATTTGAATTCAATGAAGTTGGGATGTCTGAATATTATAAATATTAGCTAGCCAGGTTTGAAAACACTCAAACATTTGCATTTGAAATTATTTCCATGTTTGGAAGTAATAATTTCATTTATGAAAAAAATAACTATCCTGTCAGATCTAGAATTAGTATCCAGTTTTTGAATTAATCACTGCAGAAGTAGGAAAGATAGTAGCAGAGAAGAGACACCAATTGTCAGGAAGCAAACATTAACTTTACTGTTGTCCCTGTTCTTTTTATACAGTGATTTTGAAATAAACCTTTCTATAGAAATTGAAGTTTTTAGTTTCAGTATAAGAATATTTAGCTAGTCACCAAGGTTTATCACTATATAATAGACAAAGTGGGGACAATAATACCCAATTCTAGTAAATTCATTTCTTCCTCTCCAAGAATAAGCATCAATTCGATGAGTTTGGCTTCTTAAGCAGTTCTATGCATCTGCTTTTTACAGAAATTTCTAGTGTTGTTTAGGATATCATAAGGTTGCACATAGCCACTTCAAAATCAAATACAATAATAAATTTAAAAATATATTATTTTTTGAAAATATTAATATATTCCTTTCACATATTTTTTATCTTTAGTTTTACCCTTTCATCTTTTTTTATCACAACAATTTTTTTAAAAATTACAAAATTAGAAGGGAAGGGAAATAAAATGTTATAAGCTATGTGAGCCCTATTAAAAAAATATGATAATTGTAATTTTAAACGAAATGTTGTGATATGAACTGTTTACAAATGTCTTTATCCTAGTTCTTATGAAGAAATAAAACTGATATACAAACATATAGATGATAATATGCATAACAAAGTAATACTTTATCAGTGGATTATCATTGAATTTTTAAAGAATTTAGTAATACAGGGCAATAAAATTCACAGAATGACTGACATACGTATGCATACATTGAATAGCAGCATATTTCTTATAAGATTTTTTTATTCTTTAGGTTATGCAACTGTGAGATAAATATTTTTCATAATAAATATCGATTTTGAGCCCCTAATAAAATGACAACAAAGAAAAGAGAATAGCCTAATTTCACCATTAGTTCGCAGGATTTTTAAAGCAAAGGAAAGGAAATATTGTGGCTTTAGAATTTTTTTACTGAGTATATGATATGGAATTCGAATATGCTTAAAATAAAAACTGCAAATTTAGGATACACATGCATTTCAGTTGTAACAATATCCACATTTGACCGGTATAATTTATAGTTGGAAATAATACAAAAAAGTAACATACTTCTTGAACATTTTCACAGTTTTCTAAAAATGTATTTTTTAAACTGGTGGCTTGGAATTGATAAGACAACAAGTAATCAAAATATATTCGAAAAATTAATATCAAACCGAAATAAAAACAATATTATTTTGACGGTCGTGCATGTACGCACTTCAGTTCAGTTCAGAATTGTGTCTATTCAGCATTGTATTAGACTATCGCAAGTGGACAGTTAATTTTATTAAAATATACAAAGGCCTTGAATTATTGATTTGTATTTTATTTTGTCTTGATTTAAATATAGAATTTTATTATACTTAAGATATAATTGATAAAGATAAAATGACGTAATTGGCATTTGTTACTTTAAGCTGCAAGGGGCTCCTACCTGTAACTGTAATGTCAAGGTTTTATTTTGGTTTATTGTGTAATGTTTGGTTTTGAGGGTATTGATATTGTGATTTGTTGACGAAGAGTGTGTAGTATATTTTGATTGTTTCAGCAAATAAGAATTTTAAAGCTGGAAATCGCTAGAGACAACGCTTTGAAATGAATGCTATTAGCAGACCAGTGTCTGAAATCATCAAAAATCGTGACGTAGAAGAACCCAAAAAACGCAGTCGCGAAGATTGGAGAAAGGCTAAAGAACTAGAAGAGGCAAGAAAGGCTGGAAATGCCCCTGCTGCTGTTGATGAAGATGGAAAGTACGTAGATTCACCTATAATTATATTAAACGAATTTTGATTTTGTTAGTGAATTTTGTTTTAAATGTGAACAATGCTAAGTATTTGGACTTGTGATTTGAGTGTAGTGGAATTGATAGTTGAAACTTTCAATTTGAAAGAAACTTATTAGTATGGATAAAATTTTCTGCTTTTAGTCTGCAAAACATTAATTAATTCAACAATCTACTTTTATCCTGTTGTAAAATACTTGCTGATACTGCTGCACTTTAAATGTGGTACAAAAAGCTTCAAAAATTTTTATTGAATGAATATTTTACAGATTTAATCCCAAAAAGTGAATACTGGCATTGACACATGTTATATAAGTTGCTTAAATATGAAGCTTAATATATCTCTTCACATTCATCTTTAATCTCTCACAATGTAGTGAACTCTATAAATAAGCCAAATTCCCTTTGTTATGGAAAATTAAGTTCAAAAATAGTTCAGCATTGCCATACTACAACTAAATTGGGTTATGAAATCTAGAATATATGTTTTTAATTTAAAACACATCCACTTAGTTTTACCGTATGTTTAAACTACATTTATTAAAACAATTTACTTGTATTATTTCAGGGATATCAATCCACATTTGCCTCAGTATATTTCCTCTGCCCCATGGTATTTTGGAGCCAAAACTGCAACTTTGAAACATCAAAGGCCGCAGTCTGATAAACAAAAAGATTTTGCACAAATTAGTGATGATTATGTTAGAGGACTAAAAGTAAGTTTTTATTTAATTTTAACTTGCTTGGCACTTTTAATGTTATTTGTGCATATATAAATGCCTGATTTTCTTGAAGTCATTTAATTCATTGCTGTGTAATATTTAAATGTTAAATATCCTGATTGCTGTATTGCTTTCTTTTATTCATATATATTTCTTATTATAAATATATATATTTGCTGTGAATTTGGAAATGATTAGAAATGATGTGCATGTTTTCTTTTAATATTACTGAAGTAAAATTATAGCTGGTATGATAATTTGCTAGCACTAGATAGCATTGGCGAAGGATCCTCAAAATTTTATACATCTTTCACTTTTTCTTAAACTTTCTGTCATCAATTTACTCAAACTTTCTGCCATCAATTTATCAGCTAAACTTTGAAAAATTATTCTCATTTTCACTTCATCCTTCTGCAAGCACATTTGTGCTAAATTTAGTACCTAGATCTAACAAACTGTCAATAACATTGCTGGCAAACCTGGTATCATTGAGTGTATTCAATTTCCTTATTACAGATATGTTAAATTAATCATATATTAAGTAACTTTTTGAGGACATGAATTATGTTGCAAGTATGATATTTTATCTATAAATGCAATGATACAATAATTTGTGCTCTATTGTAGAAATATTTGCTTACTATATGTATTAAATTATATTTCAAAAATATAAATAAGGTGTTTGATATAACAAGTGAAAATTGTCTAAAGAAACTTGATGTGCCATGAACCAAAGTGGGTAACTAGGTACCTACAATGCTACAAGATAGGACAGTTTTTATTTAAATTAAAGTTCTTATTCTGGTAAAAATTGCAGTCTATGGTACGGTCTTGTTTCCCGCCATTTTTCTTTGTGCAATTCCAAGTGGTGTCACCAACTTTTGTTTTGGGTGCATAGCAATTTTTTTATTGGTCTCTTGCGCACATGATGCCTGTGGCATCTCAAAAAGCAGAGATCGTGCACTTGATGCCTGAGGCATCTGAAGTGGGTGCCGGGAAGATTTTTTAACTTAAAAAACATCAGCGGCTTCGCTTTCAGCAAAGCAGGAACCTTGTAGCTACGTTTGTTCATTGAATGTTAGGAATCTGAGTTTTTTAAAATTGCAAAATAAATTCTCACTTCAGAACGTTCCTTCGTCAAAAAGTCAACAGGAGCAAAGACTTGAAAAAGATTGCAAGAAACAAACCGAAATGGGTTCTTTCCTCAAAACAACACAAGCGAATTGTTCATCAGTCTAGAAAAATTCGTTGGGAATTGATCATAATTTTCGAAATTCAAAGCAAATTCAACCAATAAAATCGAAGGAAGCAAAGAGGAGACCAATTAAAACAAGGCATAAGAAGTAGCTTTACACAAGAGACCAATAAAAAGGTCGCTGCACACCCAAAACAAATGAGCATCACAGTCGAGAAGTGCATCTCTTGGCGATTAACAGTTGGTGAAACGAAGTGGCAGGAAGCAAAACCACACCGTACTCTGCAGTTTAACTCTTATTCTAAACTATATGGATGTTTTGTGAAAGGTATAAAGCATTATTTGACCTCTTTCCTGGTGTTATAGTTGGGCTTACTCTCTCAATATTTTATATGGTAGAACTGCTGTGATATAAGCATGTTTGAGATTTTCTTTGCTGGTGTTGTTATGGGTGCTGGAACATACTCAAATAGAATTATTGAGACAAGTATGTTTTGACACACTTTTAAATTTTGACACAACAAAACTGAATATTTGTTAAAGCTTCATCATTGATTTTATTTCACTGTGTTAATCATTTTCTTGATTTAAGTGCTTGGCAACAGACATCTAAGAGTAAGAAGTCCAGGTGACAATGAATTTGTGTAATGTTTCGGTAACAGGATAGTATATATAATCTATTGACTTTATTTTTAAAAAAAAATATAAAATAGAAAAATTTCATTTCATAATGTTATTCATTTATTCTAGTACTGTACAGTGTAATCCATATATGAGTTTAATGATACATAAGAATAATACAGTTACTAAAATACATATTTTAAATATAATTACGGAAATTCCGCATTTTTATTCCTTGCCGAACATATGCATATTTACTATGGTATTCATTGAAATATTGAGATGCCAAAGCTAACAATCTTTTTTGTTTTACTTTTAATTTTTAAAAAAATTCTGCCCGTTTAACTTTTTTTAAAAAAAATGTTTTCTTTCCTCAGAATTTTTATTCTGTTACTATAAACTGATAAGGGCATGCACTTAGTTTTTGTTTCTGTATTCAATTTAATTTCAAACTTGAATTTTGGAATGAATTTTAGTGAACTGATTTTTTATACTATAGGGTTCTGTTTGTGTTCGATATCGTCCTGGATCTTGTGAAAACTGTGGTGCAATGACCCATAAAAAAAAGGATTGTTTAGAGGTAATTATTATTGTTTTACTTTATATTTGTTTAAAATTAAATGTGAAAAAATTTTATTCTGCTGATGTAAAGGAAGCTTAATGCTCAGTTAATTTTGTCATTAATTAATTTTTTTTTCAAATCGTAAATATGTTAGATTTTTGTTTTATATGCATTTTGCTAGTTAAACCTTTGTAGTAACTCACATTTTACAAAACTACCTTCTTTGTTCCTTAATCTGTAAAGTCATGGACAGTGTTAGGGTTCTTCCACTAGGGCGAGGTTTTCCTAGGTTGTCGGTTTCAGAGCCTGAAAGGAGACTTTTTTTTTTAGTTCCATTTAAATCATTTTCAACATTTTCCTTGATTTAAAAATGGTTTTCTGTTGCATGTTTATTTTTAAACAAACTATTCTCCTAAAGCCAATAAAACTTGGAATACTTTTCTTCACAGCCATGTAGATTGCAATTTGTCTTTCAGAGAGAAAATATTTATATTTTTGGAATATCTTTTATATGATAATATAAGCGTACTTGGCTTCGGTGATTCTTATGTTCTCTCAAAAAATTAGTGGGTTACAATTGTGATGGAAATGAATGTTTAAGAAAAGAAGGTTCTTCTTTAAAGCACATTGTTGAAGAAGCTCCTGTTAAAATTATACCAGATCAACAGAAACTTTCCTTTGCCAACCCAAATGCAAGTTAAACCCATGAAGATGAAAGAAAAGGTTTAGGTGACAAGAGCTCAACAGAGGTTTTTTTAGTGTAATGTCATGCAGCATCTGCATAACAAGATATTTGATTCCAGATGGAGAGGTGTTTATCTTATTCATATATTTTTCATGTTACTCGATATTAAGGTATTTTAACTTTTTCTTCTCAGCAGAAAAGAAACTATTAATTAAATCATATATTTTTTTAAATTAATTTAGCATGTTTTGAAAAAGCTGCCGGAAAAATGAATGATAATAGAAAGAAAATTAACTGTTGTATGTAAGTTTGCCATGATAAATATAAACAACTAGCTGTAACCCGCGACTTCGTGCGCGAAGAATTTGAAGTATTAAATTTTTTAAATTCACGAATGTAAATGTTTCGTTACATGTTGAAAGGGAAGACGGTTGATAATACATTATTGGACGACTAACAGGAGTGTTTGCTGTTATAGTTAGGTAATTTGTTTATCTATGCTAACACACTTTTGTATACTACGTTTTTTTGTTTTACGTTTTTTACACGGATATAGAGGTTCTGTGGTCTGGACACACGTGAAACGCCACATATGTTGCCCATGGGAAAAATATGGTTTTCCAAATGTACGGTTGCCCCTTTGAGTGTCTGGCCCTGAACCTACCTTTTGAAATTGGATGGTAAATCCTTCGGTATTATCGAAATGCGTGAAATTAAAACACTCTCTCGCTTTTAAACACTCTCACGACGTTTGGACCTAGGTGTTGAATTTGTAACCGTGTGCAGTCTCGGTATATCGAGGTTACGTATCAATAGTACTGGCACGCAGACTTTTAATATCAGCTTGTCGGAAGGTACCTCTGACAATTCTAAGGAGTTCAAGAACTTTACAGGATATGATGTTACTTGTAACATATATTTTTTAATTTATCTGACCTAAACTTTCATTAATCAGTGCCAAAATTACTAATTCAACAACCATTCTCTATTCCTCATATATTCTCCGTTACTGTAAATTACATCATTGTATTCAGTGGTATCATCAGGCCCTTATAATCTGTGTACCATCCATCATGCTATATGTCATCCACTTCTACCATTTAAAAGAATACATAGAACAAAATACTATATCGTCGTATATTTTCCTTTAGTTATAATTAACTTTAGTTTCTAAATTTTAATCTAAAAACTCTTACAGCTATATTATATCTATCAATAGACTTCTGTCCCGGCGTCAATTTATCGACAGCTTCTTGAATAAAGTCTGATATGGAAAAGTATAAGTCACTAAAATTAAATAGACTGCAAACTCGAAAAATGAAAATCAAGCGTCGAGTTTAGTAATTACATTTATGATTCCATTAATAAATTATTTGTTTATTTTCTCTGAAAGATCACATAATCGCGGCTTTCTTTATGATCACGTGATGTTTGACATTCAAAATAATTTATTCCACGTGTAGTTTGACCGTGAAAGCGTAAAAAACAGACAGACACACTTTCTCATTTAATATATTATTAAGGATTTATTATTTCTTCGGAAACACAGGTAAAAATGACAGGTGATATGAACTGCAGTGATTTTTGAATCTAATTAAATAAGCTTTAGAATTCTTTAAGAACCAATGAAAACATTGCAAAACGATATTTGAAAAAAAAAATAAACAGAAAAAATGATGGCAAAGTAATTACACCGTTGCTTAGCAACTCATCAGTATCAATTCTAGTATCATTAAATTTGATTTATTTTAAAATCGTCTGCGTGTCAACTTTTTTTTAAATTTTGAAAAATTAATACAAATTGAAGGAAAAATGTCACAGATATAAAATTGATATCATTAAAAAGGTAAAATTTTGAACTTTAAGATGGTATAAAAATAATTTTCGGGGGATAATTTGCTCCGAACTTACAGCGGAAAAACGGTTTCGGTTACTTTTTAATTAACTGACTGTTTAATTAACTTTAGCGCTTTAAAAAGTTGACAGTAATCTTACCCTAGTCTTAATTAATAAGTGTGCAAAGTTTGGTTGAAATCAGTGCCGTGGTTTAGGAGGAGATGTGGAACATAGATACAAACATACAAACCCACAATGACTTTTATTTATATTAAGATTAATCCTTTTCTGCAAATATATTTGTTTCCGTTTAGTTGGAAGTCAGAATTTTGTTGCATTTAGTTTCCTAAGTGTGATATATGTAGTTAATGAACCTAATAACAGTATTTCTATTTCAACAGAGACCTAGAAAGGTTGGAGCAAGGTATTCTCAAGAAAAGTTTGCTCCTGATGAATTTTTGCCACCAAAATTACTTCTGGATTATGATGGGAAAAGAGATAGGTGGAATGGTTATGATCCAAACAATTACCAGATGATTGTTGAAGAATATGCTAGAGTTGATGAGGTATGCCTTTTTATCACCCAAAAAACAAAAAAAAATTCTTTCACTTTGGGTTTTAAGATAAATGATGAATTCTATTTTTAATAAATTCTCTCTTTTATTACTTCTAGGCTAAGCGGCAGTTAAAGGAGGAGAAATTGAAACAGGATTATATGACTGGAGAATCCAATCAATCAAAAGAACAGGTATATGAATTTCCATGATCTCTTAAGTTCACTTGGTTAATATTACATATTTTTATGCAGAGGATAATAGCTTAAAAATGCAAATAAAGGAAGAAAGTAGAACAGAAATAGGAGGATAATAGCAAGAATTATTATCCAGTTTTAACTTTCTCTTACACAAAGTATACAAAAAATTCAATTTTGATGAATTTACATGTTTTAGAAGTGACTGAGTCTAAAAGAGGCCATTTTTGGAATTATGTACACAATAACTTAAAAATGAAATGACTTGTATGAATGAAATTTGGCTTATGGTCTTTATTTTTAAAAAAGTGTAGATCTGTATCAAATTGTGGATGAAATTTGACAATGAGATGTTTATCTGTTTGTGTTTCATTTGAACAAACAAAAATGCACTATACTTGTTATATAAAATTTGGTATATGATTTTTTTTTGCCAGAATTCTAGATCTCTGCATCATGTTTTGGATTAAATCTGTCAAATATTGTCTGTCTAGCAGTTTGTCTCTTCAAGTCTATGTGAATGCGATAACTTTCAAAACTTGACAGCTAAATCTATGAATTTTGGTATACAATCTTGTCAATAAAATTGTAGTCCAATATCTAATTTTGGAATAAATTCATTAAAGGATAGGCTGCCTCTACTGTATTTGTAAGTCAAGGGAAAACACTCTTGCTGCTTGACAATGTAACTGCCCAGATATTAAAACTATTAAAAAAATTTTACATGTTGTTGATAAAGTCATGTCTAATTTTTATATTGTTACAAAGCTATAAATTCGTTTCCCTGAGATGCTAATCTTGGCGACAAACTTGGCGACTTGGCGACAAATTTGGCGACTATTTTGGCTACTTGGCGACAAAGTTGGCGACTTTGGCGACAAGTGGAATTCTCTAGAAGGACCTCGAAATTTCAAGCTATTTCTACTGTTTTCATGAACTTTCTAGAGACTACGTCACTTCCTCCGTAATGAAGTCACTTCCTGTTGAAAAGTATAAAGGCAAGCTCTCAAGCCAAGAAGAGTGAGTTGGAATTTGACCTGCAAGCAAGCTGGTGAGTTAACAAGAAACCTTTGAGCATTGTGTTGAGATTTATTGGTAGTCTCTGTTGTGAATTTTTACTAGTGCTGTGTTAATACTTGTGCTACGTTTCTTTGCTAGAGAATATTTGTAAAATAAAGAGCTTTATTTTTGTAATCCTGCTTATTGGACTGCATTTACATACACCCACAAGTTGATTTTGTCACAATATAATTTTAATATTTGTATAAAAGACATATTGCTGTATATGTATAATTTATTGGTGATTATAATAGGTAGTCGTTCTCTAGTGGTTGCTTTTTAAATAGATTAGTTCAGGGCTGTGTGTTTCATATAGAGTTGCTAATAAAGGCAGTATAATATGCCAATTTAATGAACTGCACTGCAAATTCAATAAATTTCATTTGATCAATAATGGGCTGTAGTGGTAGAATCTTGGTGAAAGGTCACTCATTTGATACCTGATTCCTCCAAAGTCCCATTGTGTAGATGGCTCCAATGCAGTTTATATCTGTGTAAGTATGGTGTGAAAGTCTATGTGTTACCTTTGACTATTGTGCATCTCAAAATAGCCCTCGTATAGCTTTGGAATATATAGGATTCTGATCTAAATAAAACTTGATCCAGCTTTCTTTGATTGAGAAGTATTAGCTGTTCATTTCTTAAAAGATATGTTAAACAAAACTTCTGGCCATTCTAAGGAATCTATTCTCTAAATATTCTATGATACCTATTATATTGATTCATAGAACTAGGTGTAGTATTTATTTGTTATGAAAGCAATATTTGGATCCTACATAATATGAAAATAATGTGATTATTTCATTTTTTAAAAGAGTTATAAAGTGTTAAATGTTATTGTGAACACTAGCAATTAAATAATCCATTAAAAATAGAATAGCAGACATAAAGTCATTGATATTTTATGGTAAAACTCCTTATCAAGGTGTACATTTGTTCGATATCACATATTGCTGTTATTAGATATTTGTAGTTAATTCTTTATTACTACTTTATTTTCTTAATTGTCATATGTTTTGTTTGGGATGTTATAGTTACATGCATTTCAAAGATTTTAATATTAGTCTTAACCTTAAGAATTCCATAATTCTTTAGTCATTGCAAAATTATATTTTAATTTTTTCTTTTAAATTCTTTTCTTTTAATTTTTTTCTTTTTTCTTAAAAAAGAAAAGAACAAAAAATACTTTATTTGTGTAATTTGAAATGCTATATTTACTAAAAAGTGAGTCTGTTCTAGGTTGGTGATATAGATGATGATGACGATGATGAAGAGAAATATGCTGATGATGCACCCATGCCTGGTACTAAGGTTGACAGCAAACAGAGAATCACAGTGAGAAATTTAAGGATTCGAGAAGACACTGCAAAGGTATGTTTAATCTCGTAGGATAATTTCTAAACATAATTTACCTGTGCCCTAATTGATTATGATTTAACATTCCAATGATTTTCCTGATCATTATCATGTAATATTGCTTTTTTTTTAAAAATTTCAGTATTTGAGAAATTTGGATCCCAACTCAGCTTATTATGATCCAAAAACAAGGGCTATGCGTGATAATCCATACAAGAACAGTGGTCGAACCCCTGAAGAGTAAGTTTTGTGGAATTTTTGGTTTTATCTTGTAGTATCATCTAAATTGAGAAAATGATATTTTTAGCCTTAATGATATCTGATTTATCTTTACTTGAAGCATCTCTTTTCTAAAAATTTGAAAACCTAACCAAGTTTTGTAGATTCATTCCTTATCTTGAGTAAGAAGGCAATTTGGAATTCATATTTAATTTAAGTTAGTGAAAATAGCAGTTTTTTTTAGATCATCAATAAAGTGACTTTATTCCTTTTAATTATTAAAAGTTGTCTGTTAAAATAAAATTTTCAAAAAATTTGCTTAAATGAAGAGTAATGGTATGATAAAGATTTGAACTGTTGAGATCCTTTTTTATTTTATGAATGATTTTAAGGTATGTGAAATGTAATTAATACAGATAGCAAGTTTCATCGTGAATTTCTGTTGTGAACTTTTGTGCATTTCAAATAAGCTTAAAAGGGTTCATTCCTAATATGGTTTTACATTTTCTAGGTTGGATTATGCTGGTGACAATTTTGTTCGATACACAGGTGATACATCAAAACACAGTAAAACACAATGTAAGTTTTCAATTCAGAAAATTTATATAAAATTCATCTAGTAGTTTACCTAGCAGTGAATTTTAAATCGTTTTGATTTATTTTAAAATAACTCTTTAAACATTACTTGGATGAAATGAAAACTAATTTTAAAAAAAAAATCTCTATCAGTTTTAATTTTCTAAACTTTAATAATACTTGCAGGCACACAATGTGTCCCAGAAAGTTAATATTAAAACATAGATTTTTTGAAAAACATTTTATTGTGTGTGCAATGCATTAACAGATTTTTACAAGTTCATGTGTTTTGGAAACTGTGTGCAATTTTTTTGGTTTTGTTAGTCATTGACATAATTGTCTTTGCTTTTATCATAAATCTTTACACACACATAAAAAATTCTACTCCTAATTATGTAGCATAATTTTTTGCTACACAATTAGGGCTGGTACTTAGGTTATCCAATAATATCTACTGGGATATATTTAAAGCACTACTTTTGCTAATTTTTAATTACCTTCTTTCCAGTGTATGTTATATCATCAATAACCATACAATGTCTTCCATAATGTTGCTTTGTGTGTAATTTAAACATTTTAATTTCTCATTAAAATTTAAAAAATAAATCACATTCAAAACATATTTTGAGATAAGCTTTGATTGTCAATCCCCTTAACTTTCTTCTGGCAGTCATAAATAAAAGCAGAAGTACTGAAAAAAAATCTGATGCCATTCCAAGTTTTCAAAGCATAGCAAAATTTTTGTAATACTTATAAAATCTGTTTCTATTTAAAATTTATATTATCCTATTGGCAATCATTTTGTAGCACACAGTGAATTTTTTTCTTCTAATTTACTGTTTTGGGTATAATTTTAATTCATGTAAATGAATGCAAATCACAAAGACAAAATAAAATTGTAACAAAAATTATGCATAAAGATCATCAAAAAGATGAAGATAAAGTCCTTTTTAGTCATTTTTTTATATTTTGTATCATTAAATTGTACCAAACAATTTTTTTTCTAATTTTTTGTATGTTACAAGCAGTATATCACATTATTCATTGCCATGTGACATCAATATTATATTGATCTAAGAAATTATTGTTGGACTTGTTCTGTGTTAAAGACATACATGAGGAAGAAAGAAATGAGTTGACAGAGGTAGCATATTATAAAGATTCTTGCTATCCTGACCATAAAGAGAAGGCGGCTTATGCTTTTACTAAAATGTCTATGGGAAATATTATAGATCTCAGTGTTGACTTCAATCTTGCAACAGAAGCTCTAATAAACTTCGAGAGAGATATAGGTAGAATCTTCAGTAATCTAGTACTTTGGTTTGCAAAGTAGTTTATTATAAATTCATTTTATGGAGCTATTGTCTTTTATTGCTGAATTCCTTATACCTTTTTAATAACTATGCAGCATTTTGTTTTTTATTTGTTGAGATACTAAAATGAGAAACTAAATGAAATATACCTGAGTACTGTGCTTTAGAAGACATATAAATAAAAATATCTTGGCCATTTATTTATATCAGTCTTGGTATGTCTTCACAATTAAGAATTCACTTTGCTATTATTCACCTATCTCTTGCAGAGAAAGATTCCTATTCAAACTTGATTTGCTTCATACATTCTTAGATTTTTAAGTGTTCTGGAAGTCATTTCCGAAGTAATGTGGTCATTGATTTAATTTGTCAATTATTCATTTTAATGCATAAATAATGAATAATATTTTTTTATAGCATTTGCTTGGCAAGCATATGAGAAAGGTGTTGAAGCAAATCTGTTGGCAGAACCTACCAAAGCTGAACTTTTACACCAAGAATTTGAAGTGAAAAAGGAAGAAGTTAAAGATAGCATCAAGGGAGGAATTATTGAAAAGTATGGTGGTGAAGAATATTTAGAAGCTCCTCCAAAACAACTTATTTTTGCACAAACGGTAAGTTGCTTTTCTTTCATATTGTCATTTATACAAAATTATTTATATATAGTTTAAAAGAAAACATTTTAGAAACTTTAAAAATGTTAATATTTTTAGGAGGATTACATTGAATATTCCAGGCAAGGACAGATAATCAAAGGCATGGAAAAAGCAGTTGTTCGCTCTAAATACGAGGAAGATGTCTTTGTTAATAATCACACTGTAAGTATTTCAGAGCAAATATTTTGACTTATAGGCTTGTATTATTATAAAGAAAGTCCTCTTCAGCGTCTCTTTTATACTACTTTGTAGAACATATACTCCTTGTAATGGTCTACAAAGATTAACATTAAAATTAAATTTTAAATTAAGGAGTTTAATTAACATTAAACTCTTTAACATTTGAAACATCCACATACCTTAAGGAGAGTTTAATCTTCTCAAATAAATAATTAATTAAATAAATAATAAAATTTAATAATTATTAAATAAATAATTAAATAAAATTGCATGAATAAATAAATAATTGCCGATAATATAAATGAACTATTTTACTATTTTATTTATGACTGTGCCATTATATTAGCTAGTTTTTTATTATTATTTGTGCATAATTTATAATAGAGTATTTCTCGAGACCTATATGCATGTGATATATCATATCCTCTGTTAACTTTTAATATTATTTAGATGTAGTTAATTAGGATGATAATTAGGAACCAACTCCAAATTCATATTTTGAGATATAGCTGTTCTCGGAAGTTACTACAAAAAAAATTATGATGCTAAGTTTTTCCAAAATTAACTATTGAATTATATGAGTAGTCTGCTTTCGAAATTGGTTTTTTCATTGGACGCATTCCTATATATTTCATAGGACACAGCACATTCCATTTTTCCATTGAAAAAACTGGATGCCCAAAATGGTAGTTGTTTCCTAATTGCATAACTATGTCCATTTTTACTCCTCTCTTGCATTCATTTTATCCATAAATTGTTCTTTTAATGAGTATAATGTAATTTCTTGATTTTTGAATAATAAAATGTAAGCATGTTAATTTTTCTTTCTTTTAAATCCATAGAACTTTTTTTTTAATTCTTTAAATTTTTGTAAGGGATTATATATGTATGGTATTTCACTTTGATAAGTTATGTAAATTTTTAATTGCTTTTGAAATATCATCAATCTATTTTTTTAGAAGAAAATCTGCTGTCCATTTTATTATGTACTAGTAAAAACTAGTATTGGTATTTACCTTACTAGGATTGGTATTTACGTGAATTTTGTTACTACCAAGCTGTAATCAAATTTGCTGTTCTTTGTAGCAAAAATTTATAGACAATTGTAATTTATATTGAAATTGGCTGCTTTATTTTTAAAAATTAAAAGTCGTTATTAAAAATCAAGTAAAATATTTTTTTAATTAAAACTCTTTCCAAATTTGTTTATTCTATGAAATATCTCACTATAATTGAGAAATGTTTAATTTTTTATGGTTAAATTTGAATATCACCCTAACTTAACAAGTACATCAAAAAACAGACTAATTTTTTCCCCCCATCTTACATGGTAGTGTTTTACATTTTTTTAAATTTTAATTATAGTAAGCAGCTTTGAAAGCACTTTCTGTACCGGAAGATTAAAGATCAAATCCCTAATAATTAGAGGTTTGAGTGAGAATGGAGGATACTGAATAGGGGGAAAAATTCCATCTCATGTTTTCAAATAATTCGGCAATTAAAGTTTTGATTGACAACTAGACAAACAAACATAAATTTTTATTGACTTTGCTTATAGCATTTGATATGGATTTTGAAAAAATAATATACAACAAAGTTTTTTAATTATTTGAGTGCCAGTAGTCCTGTTCCTTGCTTAAAAGTGCCAGCTATCATTGAGTAGAGTCGAATTCACCTCATACTGGATTTTGCCTATCTCTTCTGTTTTTGTGAAAACAGAATCACCGTTGCACCATGACATGGAAATTGACTTTGCAGCACTGTCTGGCACTTTTGTAACTGATTTTTTCAAAAGCATTTGATACTCAAAGAGATAAATAATCATAAAATATTTATTTATTTTCAGTTTTTAATGAACATGACATGAAACTAATTTGAAATTTCAAAGCATATTCATAATCGATTGTCATATTACTAGATTTTTTTAAAATTTACACTTCCAATTTTTTTCACAGTTGTTTAAAACTTTATGTAATTTGTTGCAACATTTAAAATAAATATATGATCCTTTTATGTTGTTTCCTCTTTTCTTTTTCAGTCTGTTTGGGGATCTTTCTGGCATGATTTCAGATGGGGCTATAAATGTTGCCATTCTTTCACAAAAAACTCCTATTGTACAGGTGCTGCTGGTAAAGAGGCTTTACAAGAGGTAAAATTTGAATAATTTTTTGAATTTATTAATTTATTTTCTGATTCATGTTAATAACTTAAATCTGCTTAAAGTTTGTATGCAATAACAGTAATTTGAAATTACTAGCCAATGATATTACATGATATGAAGGATAGATTGTTAAATATGTTATCAAAGTGCAATTCTTTTTTAGAAATTTCTATTCCTCTGCCTCAAGAAATGAAACATTAAAATATTTTTACTTGACTGCATCTTTAAAATTATCCACACACATTTACAATTTGTCTGTATATGCTAATTTAACACATTTCATAATTAATCTTAATTCTGTAACTTGATATAATCCATAGGGAAGAAAAATGCTATTCATTCCGAGAAAGAGTGGTGTTAAAATTGACATTACAGTTGAATTTTCAACTCAGAAGCCCATGCCCTTCAGTTAATTTCTAGTTCTGAATTATTTTAATAAAAATTTCAAATGGATATGTAATAAAATGTGTGTTCTTTAAATCTTAAATATAAAAAAAAATAAGTTTAAATGAAAACTGACTGATATGATTTATGTTTCTTTTATTAGTTAAAACCAAGAAGATAAGAGATAAGCAATTAAATTGAGACTTTTTTAAATGTCTTCTGTTCCTCATTATATCTAGCTGGGCACATTTGTTGTTGTAGATCATTTCTTAGTTAAATCATATACAAATATTAATTAGCCTATTGAGCTTTAAAAGATAAAACACTGATTAAAAAATGTTTACCTTTCTATGATGCTGAGAAAGCTTTGTTAATTTGAAGTTCAAACTAACATGGCAAATGTATTATTTTAATTAGTTTATTCAAAGATTTTTATAGCTAACTTCATAATAAAATTACTCGGATAAAACATTTTAAATTACAGATTTTTATTTTTTCATTATGGATGTAAAATGTTTAGTGGGAAAAAAAAAGGAAAATTTGTGGTAAATTTTGGGAGTTGGGAATTTTATGACTGTGATATTAATGAATATATTTTATATTTTTTTTACAGTCATCTTCATTATCTTTGCTTGAGCAGAAAAATACTATATCTGAAGTTCAAAATCATGAAGAAGTATCTCAGGATTCTACTCCTTCTCAGGATACTGTAAGTTTGCATTTAATTCTGTTCAATATTTGTTAGTTAAATCATTAAAAAATTAATATGAAAATTTACATGAATAATTTAATAAATTACATGATTAATAATAATAAAGAAATTTTTCAAAAATATCTTAAATTAATTTTTTTGGAACAGGTATCTAAAAGGAAGAAAGATAAGAAACACAAGAAGAAAAAGAAGAAGAAGCTTCATCATTCATCAGACTCGGATGACTCTGAAAGTGAAAAGAAAAAGAAATTGAAAAAGGTAAATGATTTATATGCATAATGTGGACAATGTTCTTTGTTTTAATTTTAAATGTATTATGTGCATTTAAAATTATTTTTATGTACTCTTTGTCAAGTTTTTAAAAGAAAGAAATATAGTATTATGTATGTCATAAAATCTTTGGTAAATGTAGTTACTTAATGCTTGATTTATGCTTAAATCAATTTGTTATGTCCTTACTATTTGGTTTAACATAAAGATATTAATCAGAAGTCCACTACTACAAATCTTGTTGACTTCTTTTTTGTTCCCCTTCTGGCATAATGGGGACTTTTTCAGAACCGCTTATGTGTATAAAGTTTTGTAACCACAAGGTCACTCTTCCCCCTGTTCTCATTTCAGTCTTCATGGAGTGTACTTGTAATCAATCCCCTCTCATTTATGAAGTCCTACAACCAGCTAACAACAGTGTCAAATCTTACAATCGGTTTACACCTCTAATGTGCACTGTAAAATGTTTGATAATCTATATATATAAAACTCAACGTTTGTATGTATATATATATATATGTTTGTTCCAGCATCACTTCTGAATGGCTGCTCTAATTTTGATGAAACTTGGTACACAGGTTCCTCATTAGCCAACTTTAAGTACTGTAGGAGTAAATAAGCCCAAATCCAGACCCTCTAGGCAGGGTGGGCCAAAACCCCCAAAATACATGTAACAAATAGGCTATTTGACACTCTTCGCGATTTTGAGGAAACTTGGAATACAGGTTCCTCACTAGCCGACTTGAAGTATTGTAGGGGTAAATATGCCCAAACCCAGATCCTCGGGGCAGGGTGGACCAAAATCCCCAAAATACATGTAACAAATAGGCTATTTGACATTCTTCGCGATTTTCAGGAAACTTGGAATACAGATTCCTCATTCACTGACTTAAAATACTGTAGGGATAAATAAGCCCAAATCCAGGCCCTCAGGGCAGGGTGGGCCAAAGTCTCCAAAATATATGTAACAAATAAGCCAGTTGACATGCTTTGCGATTTTGATGAAACTTGGTCCACAGGCTCCTCATTAGCCGACTTGAAATACTGAAGGTGTAAATATGCCATAACCTAATTCCTCTGGGTAGAGAGGGGCAAAGTCTTCAAAATACATATACAATAACTAGGCTGATTGATAACTGAGTATCTTGGGCGATTTTTTATGAAATTTGGTTGCACCTACATCTAATTAGGCCACTAAAAGTACCATAGGGGTAAATAAACGCTAATTCAATCCGTCAGGGTAGTGTGGGCAAAGTCAGTTTAATACATATAATAAATGGGTCGATTGACATGAAACTTGATATAACTGGCATAATTTTGATAACAGTGGGTACATATATTCCTGTTAGGCTGGCTAAAAGTAGTTTTGGGGTAAATAAATGGTTATCTATTTCTTCAGAGAAGGGTGGAGTAAAATTGTCAAATTATACTTAAATAGTTGGGCCTATTAACATGCTGTTGGATATGGCTAAGACAATTTTGATGATATTTTGTGCATATTTTTTAGAGCCTAATTAAAAATACTCAATGGGTAAATAAACTCTAACACAATTCCTTTAGAGTAGGGTGGCATTAAGTCATTTAAATATCTCTCACAAAAGGGCTGATTGACATGGAATTTGATACAGAAAGGGAAATTTTAATGACACAGGTACATATGTTCAACTCAGGCTGACTAAAAGCACTGTAGGGGAAAATAAACACTAAACCAATTCCTCAGAGTAGTTTAGGGAAAAACCCTCAAATTACATGCAAACCCTTGGGCTGTTTGCCATACTGTTAGATACAGCTAGGGAGATTTTGATGAATTTTTGTACTTATAGTTGTAATTAGCCAACTAAAAATACTGTAGGTCTAAATAAATCCTAATATACTCTATGAGGTTAGGGTAGGAAAAAGTAGTTGAAATACATGCGGCAAATAGACGATTCACATGAAATTTGATACTGCTTTGGCGATTTGATGAAACATGATATATATGTTCCTCTCAAGCCAAATAAAAGCACTTTACTTACAAAACTTTTTGCACAAATAGTTACTCAATACCTCAAGTAGGGTGGAGCAAACAAACAGGACAATTGACACGAAACTCGATACTGCTGGTGCAATTTTGTTAAGCATATTTCTTTCTAAATGACATGAAGCACTATTGGGGGATAAATAAGCCCTAAGGCAGTCATTCAAGGTAGGTTGGGGCAATGTCTTTTAAATGTACGTAAAAAAATGGATTGATCAAAATGAAGCATAACTCACAGGTTTCAACGTGTTGAACTAAAAATATGGAGGGGTTAAATCTTTTTTAATCAATCCTTTAGGATGATAACAACCGATAAGATAAGGGGAAATGTTTATTTAATTTGGCTGGAGCAATTTTGGCAAAACATGTTTCATTAGTCGATTTAGACACGTTAATTGTTAAAATGTTTTTATGAAAATTATTCCAACATTGCTCAACAACAACAAAAAGAATATTGTATTGAGAAGTGGACCATATATTGTCCTCTTCTTTGGTTGAGTGGAAGGCAGACCTTGAAATACATTGAACAGATGGATCAATTAGCATGAAAGTTTTATGGTCAGGGTTCCTAAAATAATAAGATGCCCACCAAAATTGGCTAATAAAGCAAGAAATATCTGTAATATTTGTATACTATCATGAAAGACTTATCTATGAAATACTTTGTAATTTTTTAAATATTAATTTATTGATCTTTTCGTAAAAAAATTGATTCTTGCAAAATATTATTGCAGTAAAATAACACGAGTAAACATTTTGTTATTTATAAATAATAATTCAGTTTCTGGTCTTGCAAAAGATTGGACAATGCCGGGTACTCTGCTAGTACTATCATATTCTTGAGCAGCTGTATTTCTAGATGCTATGAGGAAATACTTCTGTGTCAGTTTTTTCAAATTAATGGTGTAATTATTTTTACTGACAATAAAGAGTATTTTTATGTGAAAATAGTTCAAATATAGTAGTTACGACATGAAAAGAAAGTTTTTTTGCCATATTCAGTAGCTGTTATTTCTTCAGTTCAAAATATTTTTTATTTTAAATGCTAGCAAATATAACATTTCTGTTCTTATATCTTGATCTTCATTCTATCCTTTCTTTTCATGATGATGCATTATAATTATTAGGATTTGCAGATTATGATTGAATTTGTGTTTAATTGAAGATAATGACTGAAGCAATTTGAAAAAAAGTTTAATAATCCAGTGCTGAGCAAACTGTCAAGTAAAGCAAAATCAAAAGACCCACTCAAAAATCCTAGATATTTTTGCAGTAAAAGATTAAGTTAAAATGAGTAGCATTGTTTATTGATCAAATGAGGTGGGGTCCTGTTTTAACTCGATCATTCGTCTGAAAATCTGTTTGTCAAGCAGTCATGATCACATGCATTGTTCAATTTTCTTTGAATTTGGCATGCATGTTCCTTGAAGACATTATAAAAGATGTTTATATAGGCAGATTTTATTTTT
>BGPR01000175.1:83016-115879 GCA_013235015.1 Araneus ventricosus | reverse complement strand
GATTCTATTTCAAAATAGTGGCTGTTTTAATGCTTTTGTTTCATATAATATTCAGCATTTTTTAAATCATTCTAGCCAAAAGGAATTCTTTTCATAATATCTCCAAAAATACTGATAATAGCAAATGATACTTAATTATAATTTTGTTAATGCTGATAAAAGCAGAGACTTGGGTAAATAATTCGGACAAAAAAAAATGATTAAATCTTAAAGGCTTCAATGAAAAGCAGTTTTTTTTTTGGACACGAGGTCTACTGTTTGCTGAACTATTAGTATTATAATACTAATAGTTATAATAATTATTATAAATATGTTTATAATTTTTAGAAAAAAATAGCATGGCTATTTTTATCTACTTCAGAAAGATATTTACAATTTAATTTAAATATTTAGAAATCTGATGCTTACATTTTTCTCAGTGACCTGTTTCAAATTAAAGGAATTATTAACAACTCTTTGTTGTTTCATTTAGGCTCTGGAAGAAGAGGACGAAAGTCAAAAGAAAGCAGAGGAATTACTTTCTATGGATGAAAGAAAACGACCATATAACAGCATGTATGAAGTAAAAGCACCCTCTGAAGAACAGATGGAGGCCTATTACATCAAAAGGCAGAGACCAGAAGATCCTATGTCAGCCTTCCTTAAATGAGTACCATGTATATTTTAACTACTATTCCAAAAAAGGACCTTGTATCATATGTATTATATCTGAATTAATGTGAACATTAAATCACATTGTTTTGAAATGCCTGTATAGAATAACAGATCAATTCCTATCACACAATGCGTGTTGTTGAATCTATACATAGATACTAAAATAATATTTATTATATTTCAGACATGAAGATTTTTTTTTTTTTTTTTGCTTAAGATACATTAAAAAATCTTTATATTGAGCACTTGAAAATTTCAGCCTAGGTTAATATACTCCACCTGGGGACTGTTTGCATCATTTAAGGGGGTTTCACAAGTGATGATTTTTATAAAAGGATAAGGATTTCATATACCCAAGAGGGTATTCAATGAAGCAAATTTGAAAAATGTTCATCTATTATCTATAACTAGGAATCTGAACTGTGTCGCTGAAACATGCAAAGGTGCTTCTCTCGGATTCTTCGATACATTAGCGAAACAGATTTTTAAAAACTTCTCGATTTCATTAAAATTTTATAAATAAATTTATTTATTTTTAGTTATTCTACATTAGCCTATTTTATTTCCCTGTATATATATATTATTTATATATATATACAGGGTGAACTAAAAGTCTTACCCTGATTATAAAAATTCATTACAAAATAATCGTTTAATACAATAATGTAACCCTTGTATCATTGGATAGGTCAGTTTTAGTAGTTTTTTTATGCAATAGATGGTGCAAGTGCTCCTTCAAGAGTGACTCAGGGGAACATTTGTAAGGAAGACATCATTTATGGCTGAATTGGCATCGATTGAGCAGAAAGCCCAATGTGCGCTTTGGTTTCACGAAACGAAATCACCCATTAATGTTCAACGTGCATTTCGACATTGTTATGGACACAACCCTCCCGATACAGAATCAATAAAGTGATGGTATGAAAAGTTTAAAGAAACAGGCCTTCTACTGACCTTCCCGGAAGTGGCAGGCCTAGTGTGAGTGAAGCAACTGTTGAACTCATTCGGCAATCGTTTCAAAGGAGTCCTACTAAATCAACTCGTCAAGCATCATGTGAACTTCAAATACCGCAAACAATTTTGGTGAGAATTCTTCATAAGGTTACATGCTTATAAAGTTCAAATCGTTCAGGACTTGCAACCAAATGATTTCCCAAGACGTGCAGAATTCACAATTGAGATTCTCAACAGAATTGAAGTCGAAAACGATTACTTAAATCGCATTTGTTTTTCCAATAAATCCACCTTTCATGTCAGTGGAATGGTAAATAGACATAATGTCTGTATATGGGGATCAGAGAACTCGCATGTTTCTGCACAGTTACGGCGAGATAGCCCTAAAATTAATGTTTGTGCGACCTCATGCATAACAAGATTATTGGGCTGTTTTTCTTCATGGGAAAAAAGCATTACTGCTAATGTTTATTTAGACTTATTACAACTGTTCATTGCACCGCAGTTAGAAGAATTTCAACCATGGATAATGTTTCAGCAAGATGGAGCACCCTCACTCTGGGGTTCCTTAGTACGTGATTTCATAGACGAAACATTTCCGGATCGGTGGATTGGAAGGGATGGTCCAACACTCTGGCTCTGCACTTTCCTGATATTACTCCTCTTGATTTTTTCTTTTGGGGCTATATCAAGGACAGAGTCTTTGCCACACCTGACCATTGCCAACGTTGAAGAACTGAAGGCTAGGATGCAAGCTGCTGTGTGTACTGTAACAGAAGACATGTTAAAGAACACTTGGCGGGAACTGGAATGCCGCTTAGACATTCTCCGAGCTACCAAGGGGGCACACGTTGAAATTTACTGAGGTAAACGGTCTTATAAAAAAATTTATAACAGTACTTACAATGTATCCAAGCAAACATATGTCTAATTATAATAGTTTGAGCACAATAAATATTTATAATCAGGGTAAGACTTTTAGTTCACCCTGTATATATATATGAACACTATGGCCATGAGATATGAAGATTAAGCATGAATAATTTTGTTTATCAACAGAGATTCAGTGTTCTACCAAGTTTTAAAGCAGAATTGTGATCTTATATTTTCATATTTTTTGATTAAAAATTAATTAATTTGATAATTAAGAGTGAAATGTAGAATTATCAAAATGTATTTAAAATTTTCCATTTTACTAAGAAATTAATGAAAAACAGCTCTTGGTGCACAATATATATGACCTCGAGTTCTCCAGTATTTTCTAAAAAGCTGTAAATACAACACTCAGTTTATTTGAAGTTCCTTACACACATTAAGAGAAATAAATCCGACATTCTAAACTGTTGACTGATTTAAATTAAGAAATTAGACGCATTTCAGATTTTAGAGGGGAAAAAAGTGTCTGATCAAGTTCCAGAAATAGGAATTGGAAGGCTTATGGTTCAATAATTTAGTTTCTCTGTTAGCCATAAGACCAGCTCCACAAGACTAAAGAAATGCTTCATATTTCTTTAGTCTCAGGGTCAGAATAAGATACATTTCCTCCATTTCAAAATTGCAAGATTTTTGTAACCAAAATTGAAATTTAAAACTGCATGACACATAAAAGTCTGCTACTTTTTTCTAAACATAAATGGACAGTAATTTAATAAGTAAAACTGACCCTTCTGCATTTTGTTTATTAATCAGTATAAAGGACTTGTTACTCATAGACACTATTTTTTAGGACTTTGTGGCACACAAAAAATTACCAGCTCTTCCCCGTTTTGTTCATTAACTATTTTAAAGGACTTGTGACACATAGGCACGTAAAAGTATGCCACTTTTTTTTTCTATATAAATGAACAGTAATTTAACAAATAAAACTGGCCTTCCCCATTTTGTGCATTAACTAGCCTAAAGAGATTACCAATAGAAAAATTCAGTAACAGAATGTACAAATTCAAACTCGGGAGAGATGGAATGTTTGAAAACACAGTGCAGCTCTGCACAAGAGAAAAATTAAGATGTTTTGTCTGCAGTAACCTGATATTCTATATGCACAGACCCTTTTGTTTCCAAATGAGAACCCTTTTTCAAATCTGCACCTCAAATATTAACTTTTAGGTCTGGTACACTCATCCAATTTTTCATAGCAAGCTACTTATTTGACACCTCTCCAGCATCAGAAGTATATTGATAGCAGTGGGGTGGCGTCGGATAAGCAATTAGTAACAGTTTTGCTCCACACAGGGGGTGTTGCAGCAATTCAAAATGCAGCATGAGGTACATTGATAGTAGTTGGGCAGTACACTTCTGATGTTGGAATGGTATTGGAAAAGCGATTAGCAACAAAAAAATTCGAATGTGGGCACTGGGCCTTATGCTTCTAGTATAGTATATATGTTTAAATAAATATTTAACAAATTCTTTTTCAAGCATATAGAATTTCCTGCTCACTATTATAAATTTAGGTAACAGCTTAATTGTAGTTTTGGCCTATTAAAGGCTAAATTATTCTTGCTAATTTCAATAACTGAACAGTGTTGATATATATTCCTCATAACTGCTTTAAGACATGTGCTTAAGGATATTCGGTTCGTTCCAAAATGCAGTTATTTGTGTTCAGCTTAAAAGTGATTTCTTTTCAAATTATTCTATTAATGCAAAAAACACAACAATGCTTATATACAGAATTTATTTTAAACTTTATAGAAAACAGTGATAGTGAAATTAACAAGAAATTAATCAATTATATACAAATATGAGAATGGTACAATGAAGCATTTTCATTTAGAGATACATAAAACTTCTAAAAGTCGAATACTGATAACATAATGAAGTTATTTCAAAGTATTAGCTTACAAATGTAATTTCAAAATTATTGTGTCAATGCATTATGATGGGTTAAAAATGGAAGACAAATGTCTTTTGCATAGTACATCTCACTACCATTAGTAACAAAACACAGCAAATTAAGACACAAAAAGTGATTGCACAGTAAACGGTTTAAGGTGATATAGCATAATGGATATAATTTTTTATGCATTTAGCTATTTTAATGAAGCATTATCATTATAGTTTAGTTTAGATGTTAAATAATAAATACAGACTCTGAGTAAGTATCTGCTTGAGTCAATATTTAGAAGGGAAATATATATATATATATATCAGTCATATTTCAATAAGAGCCTTAGTCAAATGATAATTTTGGGAAGCTTAAACATACAAGATAAGTTGTAATGCACTCTGTTACTTATACTGAGTAACTTTATAAAAAAAAAATCATACAAATGTAGTACTCAAGCACATATGTATGAAGTCCACCTTCTGTTTTTACAAATACTCATCACAGTTTAATTCGTTAGATTAAAAAAAAAAAAAAAAAAAAAAAAACACAAACTTTTCCAGTTTACAAGGTTTCCATAGCAAGTTTTAAATAGATACATGCAAAAAAAGGCAAATAATCTTGTCCTCAAATCAAATATTCTCCTCTTAATTTAGAATGCTTCTTACAACTAAAGTTGGTTTCCTTAGTAAATTTTCTTTTCCCCAACATACAGGGTTCCCACTTATATCTGTTACACCCTCCTTAACGGTGACAGCTCAGGCCATAAAGTTGGTGTCCTGGTATAGTAAAAAGGCTATGCGCTATTTGATGAAACAACTTACAACACCATCTATCGGCAAATTTTGGAATTAGCTGTCCTATCTCGTAAACGGTGAAAGATACGAGAAAAAAGTCAATTAGAAAGTTGCTGAGCACTCTCGATTTAGTACAAAAAGATAACTTGAAAACATTAATACTCAAAACAGAAAGTAAGAAATGAACATTTGTTTGATTGTGATTTTCAACACTATAGCGTCATGAAACGCGAGCGAAGTGAGAAAAGAACACCTACGGACTAAATACCAGCCTGTGTTGTGGCGCATGGGAAACACGTACGACTTGCATTCATGAGGACCCACTCTGCCAACATTGCAACAACGCATTACTGATGCTTGTGCCTCCGTAACACCTGCCATGTTGCACAACGTGCAGCGAGAAATCCAGTCCAGAGTGCAAATGTGTATAGTGGCTAATGGGGAGCATTTTGAGCAATATAAATAAATGATCCAGAAAACAGGGACGTGTCTCAGTTTCTTTCTTCCACTCTTTATGACATGACAATTTTCGAAATCGTGACCAAACAAATGTTCATTTTTTGCATTCTGTTTTGAGTATTAATGTGCGCAAGGTATCTTTTGGTACTAAATCGAGAGTGCTCTACAACTTTCCAATTGACTTTTTTCTCATATTTTACGAGATAGGACCGCTAATTCCAAAATTTGTCGATAGACGGCATTGTAAGTTGCCATGAATAGCGCATAGCCTTTTCACTATACCTACTCACCAACTTTATGGCCAAAGATGTCACAGTTTAGAAGTTAAGGGGTGTGTGTGTAAAGGATATAAGTGGGAACCCTGCATATAAAAGCATTCTTTCCGTGAAAACTAAAAAGCAACATCTAAAGCCCATATTATTATGGCAACTCCATCCTCCAAAATAATTTGGAAATAGTATATTAACCATACTTGAATTTCATTATACAAGTAACTGCTTGAACATATTTTTGTAATCTTCAGGTTGAAAAAAAGGGGGAGGGGGGGGGCTGAAGAATTAACATTAATTAATGCAATGTTACATTTTTCGTAATGAGAAATAATAATAAAACATACAACTAGTATACTAATTCTATTCTATCTATTTTAATAATTTCCTGCATGTAAGGAGCAGTTCATAATAACAGCAACTATATATGAAGGGCAACAATTTTAAAAATTGTTGGATAAGCTGCTTATCAAATGACAATGGATTAAAAGCCATTACCTATTTAAATATGTAACAACACAATAACAAAAACAATGAGAATTCAACTGATCAGTTCCACATTTCTATAATATTTCAGAAAGAAAAACAATTACAGCTTTTTTAACTGTATGTACAATATGATCTTATCAAAACATATCTTTTTTGCTTTGAATACTCACCTAAAATATCAAATTACAGATAATTATTAAAATTAAAATGCACATAAAATAATATAAAGCAATTATATTATATAATGTTAAATGCATATGAGCAACACTTATAGCATATCTCATTTATTGTCTAAAATTTGTTTTTCCATAACATACCACCCCTCCCCTCACAACTTTACATATTATTTTTATACCAATTGATATAAACTTAAGAATATGATACAGGTTCTATTAAATATATAGAAAAATGGACTCTGACATTAAAAATAGATTACTGACAAAGGAAAACTAGGTCCTGTTTCAACCCGACCATTTGGCATTTCGTCTCTAAATTTGTTTGTAATACAGTCGTGACCAAATGCGTTGTTTCATTTTCTTAGAATTTGGCATGAATGTTTCTTGATAGACATTAAAAAAAAGACATGTATAAGGATTTTTATTTCCTGATTCCATGCCAAGATGATGGACATTTGAATGGTTCCGTTTCAAGTAATGAGCAGATCTTGGGTTTTTTCTTTCTTTTTGGTCAAGAGGTCTACTATTCACAGAACTACTTGTATGATTGGTTATAGTTGCAGTAATGATTTGTTTCATACTGTGATTAATTTAATCTAAAACATAAGAAGATAAAAGAAGCAATAAAGAAATTAATTTGTTTTGTAGTTCATCTTGCTTTAAAAAGAATTATTTATAACATAGTACAACACTTACAGTTCTTGCACATGGATGTCTCCAATATAAAATTAAAGGCAAAGATCCAATTCATAAAATAAACTATTTAGTTCAACACTCAATAAATTTAAAAAGTAGTATTACATACTGAAAAGTAAAATTACAAATGATACTGTATTGGTACATGAAAAATTCTGTTTCCTTAATTTAAAGGATACTTGATTATTATTTGATTTTAATGCAAAGCAAAATCCACAAACTTTTATAGTTTTTAAAACATACTGTGGTATTCACTACAGATATAGCAAAATACAAATGGCATGTTTATGTTCATACAGTATATATACATGATGTTATCACCGACATCACAAAATTGCACCTATTTTTTTTAAAAATAAATTCCAATAAGAAGATTACAACTCATGTATTAATTAATTATAATGTAAATATATCTACTTCTTGTATAGAAATAAGCATTTATACTACATATTCAAGTCAGAACTATAATATTTTATTCTATTTAGCCACATCTGGCATAAATGGTGAAAATATGATACCAATAAACATAAAAAATTGCAACATTAACATTTTCCAGAGATATCTCTTCAAACAATGAGATTTTGTTGAATATTAGAAGAAATAAACACTATAAATTGGACAACAGATAATAGAAGTATTTGTTGAAATTTGCACATATGAATAAATTTACATAACATTTCAAAATTTAATTTATTAAGATGTTCATTTATCAACATTTCCTTCTTTTTGAAGATAAAAGTAACATTTACAAAGTTCTTTCATTCACTAAACTAATATTCATATTTGTAAGTATATAGAATTCATGTAAAATATGAGTATTTTGTAGTCTAAATTATTATGCAACAGTTATAAAATTGTGAAATACAGAAAAGTGAATGTGTGAATAAATTCTCACAACTACAAATATAAAATAAATTGAATAACACGCATAAAAAATGAATAAAACAGCCTAATTCCAAATTTTTCACTATACAACAATAAAAATTAATAATTCATGAAATTGAAAAATGTAATTTAGAATTATACAGCAATTTGTTTTTAAGAGTAAGACATTTCATAAAAATTTCTTTTTTACAATAAAAATAAAACAATAGTATTTTATATCTGACATTTAAGTATAGCACCAAGATCCCAAATATAATTTTATAAAAAAACAAACTTTGGCAAATCTTGCTAAAAAGATAAACCAAAAAGTCACTCTAATTTTTTTTTTTTGTTCCTAAAACATAACTTCTGTGAACACAGTCAACAAATTCAACAATTCACCGGACTAAATCGGTTAGTAATTATGATAAAAAAATGTTTTTTGAAAAAAAAAAGTGTAATATCCATGAAACCTAGTGATTTATGTTTATGAAATAAAAAGCTATCAAATAAGCAAAAACCTTATTTCAGAAAATACTTCATTAAAATACTTCCATTGCTTTCATTATAAAGATGAAATTATTTTTTATCATGAAGTTTCCATTGACATTTTAATAGCTGCTTCCAGCATCTCCTGTTCACTCATTTCTAAAAAAAAAGAAGGAAAAAAAAATATCAATCATGGTTATGAAATTGAAAGCATTTAAGGGGAGTATGGTAACATGACATAAGCTACAAAAAGAACACTACAATAATCTATACCATAACTTTTTATTCAAAATAGAAAAGTATACATCAGAATGCGAGAAAAAAATTATTCCAGAATTATGTTTTATTAAAATGCATTAGAGAAATAAAAGATAAATTTATTACAATATATTTGATTACTTTTCTATACAATAGTAATTTAAACCAAAGGGTTGGTTTGTTACTACTACCGCTCCCTTCTTGGCTTAGAATCTGATAAACTGATAGAAAATAATTATAATTTTTTTTAGTTCCCAAATCAATGCACAAGATTAGATGGCCAAAGTATACCAACCCATTAAAGAAATCTGAATAATAAAAATAATTTCTGGAAAATTTGTCGGACTGATTTGAAATTTTAAGTCGACACTTCTTATCAAATCATTTGATTCAACTTCTCAGTGTTACCATTAAAATGATCTTTGAGCAATATTCTTTTTGACCTCTTCCATCAACTCTCAGTTAATTTTTTTTAGAACCAGTAATCATAATGCGACAGCCATTTTTCTAAAAACTTGTTACTTAAAATATTAGTATATTACATGTTCAAGATTTTTTTTTTTTTGCATATACTTAATGATAACATCATGCTCAAATTTTTTTTAAATGCAAAAAAATACAGTTTTATTTCATTTTATTTATGAGTTTATATTAAACGAACCAGATAACTATATTATTGAAATTTCCTACACAACACTTTTCTTTAAGTGACACGGAAAATATTTGGGAATGAAAATTCTAATGCAGTAACTGCAGCAGATAAAAAAAATTACAATTAATTAATGTCCTTTTACGTTGTAGTTCTTATCCAATAAATAAAGTAGAACATTAGGCAAATTCTCATTAAATTATTGTTCAGAGTCTACATTTGATGGCTAAAGATATCCTAGAAACAAAATAATATGCTTGATTATCATGGAAAAAAAAGAAAACTTCTCATATAATAATAGCAAAACACTATAACAGGAAATGAAGTAAAAAGGATACTAACCTCGATCAGGTGTTGCAGTAGTTGGTTGTTCATACTGATAATTAGCTGTACTTCCTGATGAAAGATTTCTACTGCTAGAGGCAGACTGAAATTCTGTAAGAAACAAATGATTATCAGGAATATAAATATATCATGTTATCACATAAAAATTAAATCTTGTTCATTACAAAATAAAATTGTTAGAAGGGAAAGCATTTCTTCTGTTACGGATATACACCACACAAATTAAGGAGAAAGTTTAACATCAAATTAGGTGACTAGTGTACTTGGAAAATGCTGGTTATTATTCTAATATGAAAATTATCATGTTAATAAGTTTTAGAAGTGATTTCTTTATCTATATATTGATACATGAAGAAAAAACTTTGTACCCCTTTTTAAGCACATAGCGTGCATGGAGGAGTGTGAGATTTGGCATAGTTAAAGTTCATATGGAGAAGGAGTGCAGAAAGATAAAATTCATGTATAATATGTGTTACAAATACATTAAAGTAAACTAAATAAAACATTCATACACTGTAAAAAATTAGCGGACTGAATTTGGAGTGAAAGTGAAGTGGATGATTTGTAATTGATTTAATCTCCCTGCAGTGAAATCCACTCCAAGAGGGAGTTTATTTAGATTATTTATTAAAAAAAAACTCTTCGGAGTGAAATACAAAATGCAGATGATTTAAATCTGTCAATGTCAAACACATATTAGTCTGTGGTCAAGCAGTCGCACAGAGTAGATCGTCTCTAATACATTAAATAAAATAAAACATTCATTATTTACGTTCATACTGAATGTCAAACAAATAAAAGTCTGTTGTCAACAGTCGGGCAAATTATTTTTTTTAACCACCCGTGTTTTTTTTTTCAATAAAAAATATATAAAAAAATACGATGCATATATTCTTTATTTCATTTTTTGTATTAATTTTTTATTTAAATTTTATAATTTGAAAAAGATAGGCAAATTAACTGTGTAGCCTTGGCGAAACCTGGCCAGTATAGCAATAAAAAACTCCCAAGGAAATGCCAAAAAACATGTTCTTGTTTTTCAAATATGACTTAGCCAAGCTATACCTCATTTTTCCTGTCGTTCGTATTTTTCAAATAAGTTGAAAATTAATGCATTATGGCGTATTTGTACACACTCGCAGCTGACATAATAGAACAAAATTGAAAAAAATTATATGCAATGATTATAGAGGTATACTCTTTGACAAAAGAACCTCAATAACGTTTAAACTTAAAAAATTAATGAATTACGGTCGAATTTCAACCGCTGGGCGACCTCTAGTCCACTTGTAATAATATAAATTATCCTAACATCTCTTCTTAAGATAGTTGATTTCAATATACTATGAGTTCCTACCATGTGAAAAACCTGCTTTATTCTTGAGCAATTATTTTACTAGATTGTCAGAACTCGATTTTTTTTTTTTTTAATTAATGATTCAACTTTTATAAGAGAGCATACTTCAGCAAATATGCTGAAGTGGAACGTCGCAAACAAAACTCAAACATCAAAGGCTTTGCATCTATAAAATTAGTATTCACAAGCATTATACAACTAATCTTACCATTCAAGCTCATAGATAATGCTGCTTGCAAGCAATCGTCTTCCATCTGAATTGATTCAGCCAAAGTTCGAGTAAGTGCATCATTTAAGGCTTTGTCCTCATCTTCTTCTTGACTTACACCATAAGGTGCTTTCAACTCACTTATGAGGCGTGGCTTTTCTCGCTGTACTGCAGGACTGAGGCGAAGCAATGCATCAGCCGTACATTCTGGGAGCTTGCCATCAACAATGAATATAGAGTATCCTGCAATTTAATAATCAATTTTAGAATTTCATCATGCATTCTAATAAAACAAATCTCTTGCTGAGTTTCAACAATATAAATCTTCCCCTACTGACTACAAAACACATTGTAGATGAATACACAGATAGTTTTTTTATACCAATACCAAAAAGAATGCTATATTTAAGAAAATAAACTGTGCAAGCTCTGCTCTACTCTAATTCATACTGTGCCTAAATATTACATTTGCTAAGATTAAAATTCTTTAAAAAAATAACAGCACAAATTTGCTTTTATTTATTAAACCTGGAGAGGTTGTGGGCATTTGTCAGACGCCATACAAATTTTATTTTGTTGCTGAGTGTAGTTGAAAAACAGTGTGCACATTCGCCTCCCCAATAAAAATTACATAAAATGTAGCAAAAACATAGATAAATGTATGAGAATAACAAATGAAGGATATTATTAAAATGTGTATGATTATTAATGAGCAAAGAGGATGGTGTCTGTCAGATGCAACACGACCCATATGAGGGGTCTTCAGGGTTAGTCAATGTTAAAGAGATACAGGAAGCTTATTACCACTTATAAATAAATTTAATACTTTTCAAAAAAAGTTCTTAAAACATTCCATATTGCTCTTTCAGGTCTATATATAACCAAAGCTCTTTAGAGTGTCTGTTTTCTTCATTCCTAACTTTACACAGAGTAACATACCGTCTGACAAAAAAAAAGATTATGTATGTATGTATTCATTGCTAACTTGTGCCTATATATACAAGATGCTTTGAAAAGGTTAAAAAAAAACTGCAAGGAGGGAGCAAATCCACCCTTCAGTTATATCTTTGCGAGTACAAAAAATTGTTTAATATTGGAAATACATGTACAAAAGAATAAAAAATAAATGAAAGTATTTATGGTTTACGAAACATTCTTATTAAACAACGTGTGCATACTGTTGCAGTGTTAAAACCTTAGCAAGTGTTCAGCTTTGTGCAACTTTTTGTGCAAATGTACAAACAGTTCAAATTCCTATGTCTCGAGATTTTTCCAATACAAAAGCAAGCTGTTTGCCTGTGTCCATTTGATGCCCTATGCCAGGGGTGGGGAACCATTTTGCACTGAAAGGCCTCAGGAAGTTTGGCAGTTGGGCAAAAGGCCGCACGAGCAGAATCTTGAAGATTATTGCTCTGTAATTATTATTATATTATAGACAAGTATATTATTTCAAGGTTGCATAAGAAATTGAAAGAAGCTGCAGGTTCCCCACCACTGCCCTATACATTTAATGCATATCTGCTATTTCAGCTCTGCTGAAAGCCAAATCAGTGGTATAATCATAACTTACGCAGTGCCAGAACACTCTGACCTGGGAAGTAATGTTGAGTGGTGCAAGAATTGAGGGACAAAATGAAGTGGGTGATAGGGAGGATAAGCAGATAATTTCACAATAAAATATTTTTTTTATATTTAAAAAGTGTAAATGTTTTGTCTAGGTATTGAAATAGTGAAATAATAAAATGACAACAGTGAAACAATGTATATGTTGGAACTATATCCTTCACCCTTTCCCACCACTGCTTGCCAGTGGCTTATTACTAGGGATTAACGAATAGTGAATTGGCCGAATAACCGAATATTCGCCGAAATTTCAGGCCGAATACCGAATTTTTAAAAACATTTCACTTTTGATTGTAAATGAAATATTTTTCAAATTTTAAATTTAAAAAAATTTAGGATGAAATAAAATTTATTTTTTATTATTTATATATTTAAAAAATGCTAATACTTTTATGTATATTTAAAATACTTTAATTCCAATAATAAGAAACTCTCTTCATTGTTTGCATAACAATAACAAACACTGAAGAAAATTGAAGGGATAAATTAAAATTACTATAAGTAAATTCTTATTTTGAGAAAGAACTTTTAATAGTTAAGATGGAGTATCCACTTAATTGGTGGAAAATTTCCAAGGTTCTTAAATTTAGCAAGAAAGTATCTTTCAGCACCTGTAAGCGTACAGTGTTTTCTGAAGCTTAGTAATATATATGAAACCATATGGAACAGACTTCTATAAATGATATGCGGCATTATTAAATACACTTATGTACTATGCAACTTAAAATTAGATAAATGTTAGGTTTTTTATATAATAAATGTACCAGAATGTAATTATGCAAAATTCTTTATTAAATATATTTAAAACAACATTTTATCCTGCGGAATATCTGTTTAGCATTCAGCCAGGCCGAATAGGACTTAATACAATATTTGGTACATCCCTAGTTGTTATTACATTTGCATGAAACCAAACAAAACAGACTCCATGTTGAAAATTTGAAAAAAATTATTGTTTTTTCTTTACAATGATATATTATATGCAACTTTATTAAGCAATTTATGTAACTTAAAATTGGGTAAAAGTTAGGAGAATTTTTGATAATAAATCTAATGAAATGTAATTCTGCAATATCCTTTGTTAAAATGCATATTTTAAAAAAAATTTCCTGAATATATTTGGCAAAAGGGTCAAATACAGAATATTCATTACATCCCTACTTATTACTTTTATTAATTTGAAATACCAGTCACATTTCGAGGGTAAGGAAAAGACAAAGATTGTGCTGTTTTAAGAGGGTATTTTACAGTTTTTATTTCTTGTTTACTTTTAGAAAAAATAAGCAGTGGCTCCATTACACTGCTGAAATACTTTTGCTAATGTCTTCGGTGCGAACAATGACAGCTCAAGTTTCACAGTTCATTCTTTACAAAAAGAGCCCTCTAGCATATAAACATAATATTCCTGTCAATGTGTTCCAATGTAAAACCGAGTTGTTTTAGTGTGCCTCAGCTACCAATACGGTTTGCTGGAGCCCTTTTGAAGCATCCAGAATATACATAAATTTTATTCTGAAAATAAAATGTTCTTCCCTTAAGATTGAGTTATAATTACATTAAAGTGAAAATATGTTGCAATAAATCTGCTTACCTCCATCTTGCAGCTGTGCAAGGAACAAGGCTAGATAGGTATCTGATATCAATTCTGGACCCACCAGTAAAGAATTAAGATTGAACCACTGATTTCCTATTTTTCGAATAGTTAACCAATGATCTCGGAAGTTACATATGTATGCACTCTGCTGTCTGAAAAATAATAAATCATAAAAATAAAATTATTAAGTAAAAGCCAAATAAATATACTTCCAGAAAAGATAACTTTTATCTTTAGATTAAGGGCTAAAGCAAAAGCAAAACTTAAAAAACATTTCCTGCTGAGATTTTTACAAAGAAAAAGGAAAGTGCTTTCCTTTCTTTTCAAGTAATTAGAAGATAATGTTTGCAGTTTCTTTTGACTGTCTGTGGAATTACTAAAGTTGTATATCAAAATAGCCCTCATGTTGCTTCTAAACAGGACATTAAGATAACTAAGTAAAAATACAGCAATTAAGAATTACGGATGGGAGAGACAGATCATTATACACATTACCACCTACTTCTAGATATCAGCATTGAAATTAAATCTATAACTGATGTTTTATGAATAACAAAAGTTGCCAATAATTATACTTACATAGGATCATTCCTTGCAGCTTCTGCAAGAGGATTTTGGCTGCTATATGGAACCAGGTCTAGACCCCACACTTTAAGTGCAGAGGCTATCACTTGTACAGAGAAGTAACCACTGTCATCTACATTACCAGAAGGTTGCTATTTAAAATTTAAAAACAAGGACATAGTTAAGTCCTATATAATAATAATAGAAAAAAATCAAATGATAAAAAAAGTCAGCGCATTTCATTGATACATGCTGAAATTGTCATGCTAATACTGATAAAGAATATGTTAATAGGCGTTTGCAGGGATTTCTAATATACAAATTGACAGAAATCTAATTATTTTATAATATACAAAAAATAATGTTTTGATTATGTAAAAGCATCAATAATTTTGGTTCCTTGACAGAAAAAAGTAAATTTCCATTTTGCTTATTTTGAGAAAAAGTTGATTTAGTGAATTTAATTTTAATCTGAGAGAACACGCTTCTCCTTAGTGAACGTTAAGATGAGCAGGGTCATAGAATGACCCCAAACTGAAATTCAACCCTACACTGTTAAAAAAAATTATATTTTTAGTTGGAAAAATAACGCTTCTGACTTTTAGACATTAAGAATACAGTGCTTAACACAAATAAAATCTATTCCATTATTATCTACTAATAAAGCACGGATTTCTAGAGGGTCCGTTTTTCGTGCATCTCTTTCACGTGAAAAATTTGGGTACACATTTCTTGATAAATATATTTGTGCACTCTACAGTTTACTGTATCATGTATCATCGATGAAGAACTCCCAACTCTTCACAGGGTTGTCACATCTTTCGCTGGTGCTTTTGTTCCAGGTAAACCAGGCAATATTATGACAAGTAGGAATATTCAGCCTAAATTTTGTTTTCCTCCACTTTACGCCATCTTCTGGTGAAAACCATTCCGAGTTATTCACTTCTTCATTTTTAAAATTTCTGTCCTCTTATGATTCCGTATCATGTTCACTGAAACTTTCATGATCTGAAAAATTCTCTTCTAAAGCATTTTCAGGTCCATTGTCTTCATAGTCAAAATCTGAATCATCATTAGCTTCAACTTCAGCAAGAAGTTTATGCAATGACTCTATTTCTTTTTCGTATGGAGTCGACATTGTGAGTAACAGGTAAATACTTCAATTCGGAAAAGAAAGCGAGAAACTGACCATATCAGCCACATGAAATAACTGGTCTGTGGAACAAATGGAGACGTGCGGGGCCCATTTAATAACCCCAGTAACTGACCAAATGTGTATTAGGGGACGAAAAATTCTGGAAATACTTTTAGTTTTCCAAGAATCAGAATTTTCCGAGGGCTTGGGGTCATAAAA
The DNA here is from genome assembly GCA_013235015.1 of Araneus ventricosus. Classification (NCBI taxonomy): domain Eukaryota; kingdom Metazoa; phylum Arthropoda; class Arachnida; order Araneae; family Araneidae; genus Araneus; species Araneus ventricosus. Next base: position 99,253 of record BGPR01000175.1, on the reverse strand, counting down.
TGACTTTCGCGCATTCTCTCGGGTCAAAAGGGTTACAAAAACCTTTTTTCAATATTATTTTAATACAGTTTATTTTTATGATAAGGATGTTGGTCCTTTTTCTAATTTATTTATTGAAAGTAGCAAGATTTTATAACGACTGATTACTGTTAGCAAAATTCATGTGCAATTTTAAATGTTACAAAACAGTAAATTCTCTAATAATTCAGGACTAGTAATGATAAATGGATTAGTTCTTGGTTTCACAAGAAGGCGAATGAGAAGTAAACATCGTGGAATATCAGACTAGTCTATTTTGATAAGTTAGAAGATGTCAAGAAATTTATTTCTCAGGACTTGCTCTCCATTTTGTACATAAAGTACCTACCTCTAGCTGTTCGGGGGTTTCATCCAAAATTTGATACAGATTTGCAGTTTTGGTGCATGGATCACGGGCATAATTAAAAATTTTTTACTTATTTATTTTTTTAGAATTAGGGAGGTCTAATGGTTAGCATTTATCAAAGCATCGAAGTCCGATTTTTTAAAAATAATTACACTATTTTGTGTACAAAAAAGTAAAAACTAATAAAAGTTCAGAGCATATAGAAGAAAAATGCTTTAATTTAAATGCTATTAACTTACTTGTAGAAATCTTCTATAATCTTCTGACTGTACCCCCCCTTCAGCCATTTGGGATCGTTCTTCTTCATCTATCTGCCTACCCAAGGTTGCTAATTCAACAGCTGTGAAGTAAGGAGCCTGAAGAAGGGCATTTAAACAGTGCTGAGCACAAAGCGATCCTTCTTGCTGAAAATTAAATTACAAATTAAGATTGACTATTAAGTCTGAACAAATTACAATAAATAATTTTAGTACTACAGTAGAACATAGGAAATTCGAAATTCCAGATAATTCAAACACTTTTTAAAAATTTTTATCGAAAAATGAAGGAAAACTAACAATTACGATTCAGAAACAAAGCTGATGTTCATTCCTAACTTAAAAGAAGTATTCAAATTGGTTTTTAAGAATGAACATAACACCTTAATTAGTAGATTATCTTCTTTTTACACTTAACTTGGTTGCCACTGTACCATGCGAATTGCTGCATGCTATTTTCGTATGCCTTTACAGAGCACCCAGAGTCAATACTCTAAGTAGCATTTGGTATATCAAGAGTATTTAACAGAATTTCCTAGAAAATTTAAATTCCACGGAATCAGAACAGAGTTCAACCCAAATTAGTTTGGATTTCTGGGGTTCTACTGTATTTTTATTTTTAATGAATCTATATTATTTCTATACTTTGGATATTTCTTGATAAATACAGAATTGTAACTAATCATATGTAAAAGAAGATTATGGAGATCCTATATATTGTTTTCCTGATTTGAATAGGGGGAAAGAAAAGAATTGAATCCAGTGAATTTGAGGCTCTTGATTTTTACAAATACTTCCCAAGCACAATGAGTAAAATTCAAAAATTCATATATAACATTAAGATGCAAGCACAGCTTTAATCATATGAAATAAGTCTTTTATAAGATTCAGACAAACAGACATTCATCTTGGATATAATCATTGTAAACAATGTTTTCCTGAAGTTAAAAGAATTGTAATAGCAAAAAGATGCCCAATCAAGAGTAGATATTAATTTTACCATCATATTTGTACCTTTACAATAAAATCATTTCTGAAAAATAAAATTCTTTTATGAAGTGCACAAGAATTTATAGCTTATTTATTTGGTTATTGCTAACATCTTTTAGCTTGTCATGTCAAGAAAAAAAAAAAAAAAAAAAAAAAAAAAAAAAAAAAAAAAAAAAAAAAAGCAAGCAACCAAAGTAAATTATTTGTCTATAACAACTAAAAAGTAAAATATTTAGATCAATCTTACAATCCTTTAAATAACTTACAAAAAATTTAACTCTAGAAGCTTGCAATAGATATATTTTTTAATTGAGGCATAAAATATCTATCAAGCATAATAATTTTATATGGGAAATACAACGCTTATCAATATGCTGAAAATATAAAACCAGGATAAATTACACTACTAACATCAAAAATATTTCATATGGTGCTAAATTTTGGAATTTTCTTTATCAATATTACTAGAAAACACAGGAGGAAACAACAAGATAATGTATAATTCTTTAACCTTAACTGTGTTATTTTCTCTACTTTCTAAATGGATGGCACTTACTGTTTTGGAAACATAATGCCGAATTGATTTAACTAAGAATCCATAGAACATTTGAGATATTTATGGATTATGTAACATTTTTGTATCATATTAGAATGTCTATAAATGATTTAATTTTAGATCACGGTTTTAAAAATACTTGGGCAACACAGGTAAGGGATTTATTAGCAAATTAGTTAGAATAGTTGTTTAAAATATTATTATTAATATATTGCATTAGGGTTTATGACAGTGATTTCATAATGGTCAGCATTCTTCAAATACACCATGAAAAACAGACTTGTAGTGTAGCATTAAAACATTACGCTGTACTCTAATCATAAACTAGGTATACATTACTGAGATAATGGAATGATATTTCTACAATATTTAAATATGTACTATTTTGTAAGCATGAATGATAAAAGTTTTTGCCAAGATTTGGCAGGTTTTTGTCTGGTGCCCAACTAACGGAATAATGCCCTTAAAATACAGCACAGCAAAATATATGAATTGATCTTTAAGCACAAATTGTTCATACATCCCCAAAAAGATATAATATCATTAGCCATAATAGTATTTAATCCTTAAAAAAAATTAAACTCCAGATATTTCATTGAACATTTTAAAAGGCAAAACTCGGATACATTGATTTAATCATTTTATTTGAATTTTCACAAAGTAAAAAATATCTATCCAAGTAAGAGAGAAAATGCTTTATACATCTATGCGGGAGAAATAGGGTCAAAAATGTTAATTTTTTATATTAATTAATAATGGTACTTTTCCATCATTAGGAGCCCAGACAAATGCGGTAAAAGTTGGAGCTAATGGAATAAATTCAACACTCTAGCACGGTAGGCATTGGAACCAGGCTAATAGAAATGAATCTTAACAGTGTAACAAGACTAAAAAATAATTATTATCCTGATCTACATTACTGTATAACTTCAAAATTTTTATTTTAAAAATTCAATACTCCTTTTGTGAAAATAAAGAAGCCGACAATCCAGTACTTCTTAAACTTAAAGGAAAATTTCATACAGAATGAGCAAAGTGGAAAAAATAAATACCCACTGACATTCAGAAGTTTTTTTCTTTTTCAATCTGCTAAAAAAATGTATTGCTATTGAATATATAGCATTCACTACTGCCTTTAGAGAACACACAAACACAAAATTCACATTAAACATAAATAGTAAAATGCATTTTATTTCAGATTTCCACGCTTTTCACTCACTGAAACACTTATTAATTCTGTAACTATATTAAAGATGATTATCAGAAAATTCAATTTGATCAATTTTAAAACATGCAACATAAACTAATTCAACTTTTGGAAAAATCAGGTAAACAGAATCTCGTCAAGTACAATGATAACCTTACATGCTGAAAATTTGAAAGCATTTTCTAAAACAATACATTCAAGGGATAGACTTAAGAACACTGTGTTCTTAAGTCTTGCCAAGAATTTACCTAAAATTTTTGACTTACTGGAAGGCTGCAGTACATATAAAAAAAATCTTTTTTAATAAATCATCACGCGATTTACAAACTACGGATCTAAATGCCAAATTTGTATATCATTTAATGATTATCCTGGAACACATATGAGGTTATCAAACAGGGATAAAGTAAAATATAGTAAAAAGGAAACATATGAATATAATTATCTCAATAGCATTAGTTTAAATAAATACCTTTTCATGAAAAATTGCTTCCATTGTAACATTAGATTCTGAAACTGATACACTGACTCCTCTAAGAACATCGGAAAAAAGTATCAAGATTTCAAACAAATTTAGAAAGATATAAATAGTTCCAATGAGTCTTCAGAATTTGCAGAAATGAGTATTTCACCGTTTCCGTTTACTATTATTATGATGCCATTTTAAGGAAAGGAATTTTTTTTCGAGCAGCACTATTGCCATTTTAGATAGCAAAGAGCTGAAATCAAATGCATTTATTTTCATTTTTGTTGATCCTTGAATGAATGGCAATGGGCGAGTTTTCTGATATGTTTATCACATTAAAAACCTGAACTTCCGCTTTGAAGGTTCCATTGACTTAGCATTACACCGACATGACGTAGGTTCGGCATTTTAACGTAAGTAAAATATAGGGGTCTATTCTGGTATCCCCGGTTGGTTTGGGAGACGTCACTTTTTCCGTTGTTAACGGCGGGAAAAGTGACGTCCCCCAACCCAACCGGGGGTACCATAATAGACCCCATACAGACAACTCGACCATAAGCATCCATATGACGAATATTTTATGAACTATTATTTACTACGCAATATCAAAAAATCACAAATACCAGTGATGAATACTACGTACGGGTGTGATTCAATCACTATTAATTAAATCTGTGTAAAGCGTTTCAAAATTTAAAAAAAATCATTTCTTTGTAATATATTTTTGCAAATTTTTATTTTTAAGGTTCTATTTTCTGTCAACAGATGGCGCCCTTGAAGCGCATTTTCGGTGCTTAGAAGGAAGATCATTCTTTGCGGTCAGGCTTTCCCACTATCGCAATTAGGGATGTATAATCCAAGATTTTTTGAGTAACAAATATTTTTGCTATTGCTATTATTAAATATCTTTTCCAAATAACTGTTATTTCAATCACACCTTTAATTTTCAAAAAATCTTTATTAAATATAAGTAAAGTGTTCTAAAAAAATTAAATAAAAAAGTATTATTCATTTTTAATGTACGTTCTATGTTGTTTTAATGTTTAGTTCTTTATACTGTCAACAGATGGCGCCAGCAAATATTCTTTTGAAGGGGTGTTCGGAACGTCTAAGTTGGGGCTCACAATAGTAATCAATCAAGACGTCCTTTGACGTCACAGTTTTCCGTCTTTTACCAACATCCATATTGCTACTTCACAGTTTCAGACCTATCTATTGCTACTTCACAGTTTCTGACACTTTATAGTGAAGAGCAACTGCTGAGCGATTCGATTGTAACCAGGATCAAAACCGATAACCACTTCCGATGCTATTTTATGTGTTGTCGTAACGTAAGTCAACCCAGATAGCAATTTTAGTTTGCAGCAAGCTTGCCACAAATTTGTCATGACAAGATTGCAAGCTTGCGGCAAGTTGACGAAAGCTTCGAAGTCACCATGGAACGAACTTGCACCAAGTTTGCCACAAGCTTATCGTGCAAACTCATTGCAAATTATAGCAAAAACAGAGTACAAACACAACCCGGGATAGAACTCGCGACCTACCGATTAGTAGACAGACGTCGATACCACTCGACCAGTTCGGCTACGACAGGAGAAGATAGATTTCGCTAATACATCGTTCGCTTCGATTCGTATACGATTTATTTCAAACTTTTTTCTTGATTTCATTAATTTTTTGAGTTTAGAATATGATTTGAAGTCAAAGAGAGAGAGCGATTTTCGCTAATAACAACGTTTTGCTAGTAGAATAAATTATGAAATTAGAGTTCCAAAGTAATTACTTTAAAATGGGACAAAATGCATAAGTTTTTTTTTCAACAAACATTTTTGTTTTTTCGGTTTAATTTTGTTTATAAACGCTAAAATTTCAACATTAAGAAAAAGGCGATATAGTTTTCTTTAAAGTGCGAGTGATATATTTAGTAAAAAGATGGAAAATGTTTCAAAAATTTTTTTATAAAAAAGTTAGTTTTTTTTTTACAAATTATCATTGATTGATTGAATTAATAAAAAGAAGGACGGTCTAGGAGATGCTATTAAAAATCGGATGTTTTTTTTAAAAAACAGAGACAAAGATAATTATCTCTTTGTGCTGTCTTTGCAGGAAGCTTGTTTTGTACTTGCTGCAAGTTTGATTTGCAAGGGAGGTGGCGCTATTTTGTCACATCGAACTTGCGGCAAATGCGTTGCAAGCGAGGGTGGCGCTAGTTGTCACAGCGAACTTGCTACAAGTTCGTTTCAAGTTTGACGCGTCAAATTTTGCCATGACAAGTCAAAATCAAACTTGCTGAAAATTACGTGCTATCTGGGAAATTACTTGATTTTTGAGTTGCATGGAAATAGTTTATTTTTTAATTGATTCATAACGTGCTATGTGCTCTCTGTTTACTTTGGAATTATGTAGCTTGCAAGATCAAACATATTTTTGATTGGCGATTCTTCTCTTTTTTTTTTCTTGTTGCCGATTATTCAGATTTAAAACAATGGAATGAACAAATAACTTAGATAAAAAAAACCAAAAAACATTCTTTTCTTATTCAAGTGTATATATACATTAAATTTTTTTGCAAACTAATAATCTGATCAACGAAACATAATGCAATTAGTAAGTATTTATCTATTTAGACAATCTTGGCTTGAGTTTTGAATGTAAACTTATGTTTATTTTGCAGAAAGTATATACTTTTAAAGTGATGTTCAGTTGAATTTCCATGCTTATAATAGGTTCATAAAGTCTTGCTATTGCAATTGTAGATTTTCATGTCGTTGTTATAAAATTAGACATTTTCCAAGATGTAATAGTGGTAGTTGATAACTGTATGTTTTACATATGCTATTTTAATGAAAGAAACTTTAGTAGAAAGCATAGATTATTGTACATTATTTATTTTATTACCTATATGATACGAGTCGGTTTTGGTAGATTTATAAATTGTGTGTGTAATATTGTATTGTAAGTAAAGAATTGCTTCACAACTGAAGTATTTCAAATATAACTGCATTTATGTTTTTATATAACTGAAAGTAAACATTGTATGGTTTTCCCCAAAAAACTAAACAGAACGAAGAGAGTTTGGTTCATTTGCATAATTTTTTTTGTTTATATACTTGTTTTATAAACTGCACTTGCTTGGAAGAGAAAAAAATTGTTTTAGAATGTATTTGCACGGAGTAACTTACAACAGGAAGATCAGAATTACTCTCATTATTTGAAATTGAATTGATAATAAGGATGAGTTGATAATAATATAATACTAAACTAAAATGTTTAGTTACCAGCAGACAGCATAAGTATTCCCTGTGTATAAGTGTTTTGATTTTTAAATGAAAATGTTTGCATTTTTGAATAACTTATTTCTACTCTAAAAATAGATGGTGTGTATTTAGTTTATATTGTTCAGCTTTCTTTGGTTTAGAAACTCGGAGATTAGGTATGGAGAAAGAAGAAAACCCTGTTTAAACCCAGCTAACAAGATGATCTGTTCATTTGTAATGGCATTTTTCTAATTGCCTTACATTTTATTAGATTTTCTTGAAATAGCTGGATGCATCTCAAAATAATTTTCTCACATTACTGTATTTCAATCAGCTAATAGTATTTTTTTCTGAATAATTCCTTTAAATGTTTCATAATTATTGATTTTTTCTATATGTATGCCTGCTTTATCAAATTATATTGAATTTGCTTACCTAAGAAAAGTTAAATGTAAGAAGTTGATTTTTTAAAAAGTATATTAAAGAAATTGAAGCTCCATGTATTAAGATATTGGCTTTATGTGGAAACTTCACAACTCTGTTTTCAATTCATTATATGATTTTATTATTTATATTTTTATATAAAATATCTATGTTTCATTCAATATATATGATGCAAATTCAAGTATTTTATTTCATCATACAAATTTATGAACCTGCTATTTTATAGAAGCAGAATGAAATTAACACTAAATATTAGGAAAAGAAAAAAAAATGTAAAATAAAAATTTAAATTTTCTTTTTCAAATTTAAGTTAGCAATCTTTTTTCCTATTTAATTACCATTGAAGTTTTCAACAGTTTATTAACTATTGGAATTATTATTTTAATGGATATTTTTTACATAGGGTCAGGTGGGGTAAAGTGGTCATACATCAAATAAAATGCTTTAACTTTGTAATGAATATTGGTATAAATGTAATCTTTTTTATTTTAGCTTTGAATAGTTAAGAACTAAGTTTAACATTCAAAATTATACTAATTGTAACACTTTATTAGGAGAAAACACCCATTTTGTTTGTTCATATAGCAGTTTGAAGTTGGAATACCCAATTGAACTTCTCTCCTACATTTTGTTTAATTAAGTTTTCATTAGATTGACTCTGCAGAAAGCTTCAGATAGATCTTAAGAATACTTCCTCATAAACAGATAAGCTGAATTAATTACAGATATTATTTTATAGTAATTTAAGTAAGATGGGGTAAAGTGGTCATAGGGATAGGCTTAACATGCATCACTGTTTTAAAATTTCTTAAGCTTAATTTATTAGACAGGTGTTAGTTAAATATTAATTTAAGATATATTACAGATTATAATTAAAGATATGAAACTGGGTAACCCCAATTTTAGTACCAAAATCATCACATAACGCATATAAGAAATCAGCCAATTGCAAAAAAAGGATGTACTTTTTAGTACATAAGCAAATGATTTCATGCTACCTTTTTCAAGAGAAAAAAGAAAAGTTCAAAAACAATAATGAAGGTTTGATGAAGAAATTAGTAATAAACAACTACAAAAAGAAAGAGATGCAAAAAAACAGATAAAAACATGCAAAGAAAAACTTGATAAAAAGCAGAAAATGTATTATTCAGTCAAGTGAATTCACAATTGCAGATAATCAATTATCACAGTATTTCTGTGAGATCTTGGCAAAATATGATGGGGAGGGGAGGGGGATCAATCAAAGGGCTTATTGGACAGGTTTCTGATAAAATAGGAGATTTTCTGAAAAATATCTAAAACTTCAGACTATTACACCTTTCCTGAAAATCATAACATTGTTGGAATTAAAGAGATAGATACCCTTAAAATTCTTGATGAGCCAACTTTTAATCATAGGTTATTAAAAGTGTATAGCTTGATCAAATATACTGATTTTCTTTTAAAGTTGAAATTACATTGAGTTTTGTTAAATATTTAAAAAAAAAACTGCTTACTTATATTAGGTTTTTATGATTATTTTTAATTATGACCACTTTACCCCATGTACTTCACCCCATCCCATGGGGTAAAGTGGTCATAAAAACATGACAAATAGAAGTTGTCATAAAATTGTTAAATTCAATTATTTTTTCCCCAAATTTTAATGCAATGTGTTCTTTAATAATGTAATGTAAAATAACAACCAAAAATATTAAGTATTTTAACAAATTCTTATATTTATAATCCACCTAAGTTAAAAATGTGTATTTTATAACCACTTTACCCCACCTGACCCTATTAAAGCATTTTTTCAACCAGAAATTTCATTTCTATGTTTTGCTTAGTAATAAAATATGCTGTTTTGAATTTAAATGTGTTTTTTAGAGTTTTCATTTGCGATTTTATATGTATTTATGCATATGCATGCAATAAAGGTGAGTACATGCTATAAAATGCTTCATTTACAAAGCATCAACATTGCTTGAGAATCATTTCTCCAGATATCTTTTTCATGAAACCTGCTTATCAGCTTAATAGTTTAACGTAACATACGAGGCGTGTCCGGAAAGTAAGTACCGTTTCGTTCTACCGCCACCGCAGCGCTGGTGTCGCAGTTCCGAGCGTGTGCACACGTGTCTCTGGTTCATTGTCTGTCCACTGACGCCATTACAGCCGGATTGTGTTGTGTTTACATGTGTTAGTGAGCGTTCAAAATGTTTAAGACGATTGCCGATCCCGCCAACTGTGAAGTGCGTTCTGTAATACGGTTTTTGAACGCAAAGAAAGTTAACCCTCCTGGGGTCAGGCCCGAGAAATCAGTGCGAACTTTTCTCCTCCCATAACGGCAGACCCGATACTGTCTCGGGAAAGAAAAGTCCCTTATAAGTGTCAGTCCCGAGATTTTCCTTCTACCAGTTTTTCTCTTCCCCCCAAGTCTCACGCGGCGACACAATGAGAAGGAGGGTCTGCGGTTAGGGGAGTGTCAGCTTCAATAGATCTAATCTTTCAACACATGTTTCGTTTAGCAGCGTAAAATTAGTACGAGATATCCATGGCCCAGGAGTAAAATCGAAAGCGCACTTTAAGTTGCTGCTGTTTAGATTTAGAGAGTAAATGTGTATCCAAAATGAGTGTCAATTAACGAGCATAAAATTGAACGCTTATAAACCTTGAATTTACGCATATACGTATTATTATTAGCCTGATCTATAAGATTTAAAAAATTTCTGACTTAAGAAAAGATTCTAATTTAAAAAGCAAGAGGAATATGAAATTAAAAATTAAAAAATTGACAATTTTCTCTTTTATAGATTACTTTCATTTAAGGACTTTAGAATTCAAAGTGCTTTTGAAACTTAATTTTTGAATATAAAATACTATACATATATACAAGATTTGCTTAACATGCGAATAAGTTTATACCTGTCAATGAAAACTCTCCTTGTTTTCATTTATTAGTGTATTTAAAAAGAATAATGCTCAAAATGTATGTAACCAAAGTGCTGTAATGTTTCATTCTGAATAGATTAACACTGATTATATAAAATCGTATATTTGCTTAACATAATATTTTGTTATCAATCGAAATTTTAAGACAGTTCAGCATTTTATAAGATTCTAGCTTGGGATTTTTTGAATAATATAATCAAAAAAAATTTCTTCCTTATTTTTACGAACAAGCACAAAAGAACAGATAAAACTAATTTAATGACAACTCAGCAAGTAAATTTATCCCATAGAAAAATTATAAAAAAGATCATAACCTAAGGGCATCTAAGGTAAACCTACAGAATGGTATTATAAAACAAACGATTAAACAAAATATTGGAAGATTTAAATACAATAAAGATTTATTTTTTTCTAAAGAATATAAAAAGTATAACATTTTTATGAATAACTATGAAGCAATGTGGTATAATAAAAATAAATGCAAAACTCCGAATATATAATTAGAATTTTAATGCAGTTAATGATTATAAAAGAATCCAGCAGGACATTTTTTCAGATTTATGAAATCAAACCAGTCTTACTTATTCATGCAAATGCGCAAAAGAACAGATACAAGTATTTTAATGACAGAACAACTAATAAATTTGCCCTACATAAAAATTACAAAAAAATGTATAACCTAAAGGCTTCTATGGGAAATCTTCAGAACAGTATAAAATAATTAGGTTAATGCAAAAGTGTTGAAAGATATAAATACAAACATTTTAAGATAATTATTTTGTGAATGACTATGCAGTAGTGTAGTATAATAAAAATAAATGCAATTCAAATGTCGTTCCTCTTTTAATTGTAATCTGATTTATTGTCGGCATGCTAAAAGCAAAAGAATTCTTTAAGCTGTCGTTAACTTAGAAATCGTCTGTCACTTCCATAAAGATTTTAAAATGTTCTCATGGATTCTAAATCTATGTTCCCACAATCAGAAACTTCTAAGAGCAGTTACCATTTATTCAGGGTAAGTGGAAGGCAAGGGGGTCAATAGAATAGAGTTTTGTATAGATTTTGTTCCCACTCAGTTTGAAGTGAAAACAAACCTTATTCAAAGCGGCTCGTCAATAAAGATATCTCTGGAAAAGAAGTAGTTGAAAGAGCGTTTGAATGAATGGCCCCTTAGTAGTCTGCAATAAAGGAAGAACGAATATAATACTCGTGAACAGTGTCGTATGCCGCAAAGACGCTAGAAGCAGTTGACTCGGTGAGGGGGGGGGGCTCAAAACCTATTAGACGTACATCACATATATACAGGACATGGCGAAGGGGATATGTGGTCAGATCTGTCAGCAAATTTGTAAAAAAAAAAAATCGAATGTGATATTTTATTTTGAGCTTCAACGGTATTTGGATTCAGCGGTAAATAAACAACGCTAAATTTTATTTCCCAAGTCAGCATTTTTAAGAAATGTATTACTAACATTTAGTTAAAACTTCTCGAAATAAAAATTTTGCCGGTTACGATATTGGTAAACTATGTTTGTTGCTCATAGAAAATATCGATTCTGACTTACATGAACGCGCCTCGTCTGAGTTGACATTTTGTCATATATACAAAAATAGTATTTTGCATCTATGACAAAATCGATACAAAAATCGTTCATTTTTGTATCAATGAGCAAAGCTCATATAGCTATTTTCAATATTATCTCTCCATTTTCAGCAGTGGACAAGATATAACAGATTTCATAATGCGATTAGTAGGCAAACAATCAAGACTGTAAAAAAACAATTTTATGGAAGTCAGTCGCATAAAAAAAGTAATTTTAACTAGAAACATGCCGACTGAAATAAATAAGTCGATTTTTTTTTTTAAATTTTTTCTTTATTTTCAATGAACAAACGCTGCTTTTGTTATTAACACACTATAAAATTTTTTCGAATGGTATATGAAAAGCTTGGTTGAGCAAAATATGAAAGTCGTACGAAATTTCGGTTAATAAAGGTGGAAAACGATTAAACAGAACTGGCCAGACTTCACAAATTCAACACAAGTTACGAATACAATGAAAATGCACATTGTTGACAGAAGAACGTTGTATGTCTCAACCAGTGGCGTAGCGAGGGGTGTACTGAAATTCGAGTCAGTTTTGAGGTGGGAAAGTGAATATTTATAATTTTATCTTAAGGTTATTGTTGTGCTTAAGCTTTTGATACTCACTGCAAGACGAGTAATATTTATGCCTATAGTCGATCATTTTATTTCAGTACTGAGTAACGGTTTAACCAAATTCGGTGTTTCAATTAAAATCAGAATTCAAAATATGGCTAGCGAATTGGGAAAGTGTAATTAGGTTGATATATTTTGCAAAGAAATGTCAAGCAGATTGTCCACGACAAATTGGCAATCTTGTAAAGAGGTCAAAACTTTTTGAGAAAAAAAATCAAAACAAAACAATTTTATTTAAGTATAAAGCATTTTTTAAAACTTTAAAAGTTAATAATATGAAAAATATTTTTCCACAGTATCCCTCACGAAGTCCAGGATCCTACACAGCATATATTTAGTAAATCAAATATAAATATTTTAAATTTAACCAATTAAAACTTAATAAATTAATTTAAAGTTAATGATTATTTTAATTACGTTATTCTTAATTTTTAAGATTTCAAAACACTGATTTTTTTCCTATAGTAGTCCCCCCCCTTAACGGATTCCTAGATTCACCCTTGATTGCAAGTACTAAGTTATGAAAATTTAACAAAAAATCTTATTCACATGCAGATAAATACCAGAAATATTTATATCGTAATTGACAGAATAAAAATATTTTTACAAATATGTATTCAAGAGAATCCCATGAAACTTACAGATTTAATTTGTAACAATAAGACTCTTATAAAAAATTTTAAAAATTATTCTTCTAACTTAGGTTTATGTAAGGTTTTAAGATAAAATTCTTAAAATGTTCCCCGGTTCCCATTGCGACCTCAAAAAGGGGGTCTCCTTACCAAGAGGTCTTCTCACAATAGATCCTTTCACAAAGATCAACAGAAGTCATCAGTCACTGCCGCCCGGTGACAGGTCTAATAGCCCCCATACGGCGCGTAATGACCGCAGAAGGGGGAATACAATTCTTTGTCCAAACCCTGACAGTTTAGAGAGAGGCGCTGTTCTTTCGGCTTGACGATTTCGTTAAACTTAGCAATTTCAATGCCTGCCGCCTGGAGGGTTAAGCCAGCTGAAATTCATCGTCAACTTGTAGAGATTTATGGTGAAAATGTAATGACCCAGATAGCAATTTTAGTTTGCAGCAAGCTTGCCACAAATTTGTCATGACAAGAATGCAAGTTTGCCACAAATTTGTCATGACAAGAGTGCAAGCTTGCAGCAAGTTAACGAAAGCTCCGAAGTCACCATGAAACGAACTTGCAGCAAATTTGCCGTGCAAACTTATTGCAAATTAAAGCAAAGTACGAAACACAACCCAGGATAGAACTCGCGACCTCCCGGTTCCGAAGCGGAGACGCTAACCATTGAGCCAGTCGAACGCTGTGAGGAGAAGATAGATTTCGCTAATACATCGTTCGATTCGATTCGTATACGATTTATTTTTAACTATTTTCTGGATTTCATTAATTTTTTGAGTTGAGAATATGATTTGAAGTCAAAGAGAGAGCGATTTTTGCTAATAACTACGTTTTGCTAGTAAAATAAATTATGAAATTAGAGTTCAAAAGTAATTACTTTAAAATGGGACAAAATGTCTAGTTATTATTGTTCAACAAACACTGACTGTTTTTTATATTTAATTTTGTTTATAAACGTTAAAATTTCAACATTAAGAAAAAGGCGATATAGTTTTCCTTAAAGTGAGAGTGATATATTTAATAAAAAGATGGAAAATGTTTCAAAAAATTTTTTATAAAAAAGTTATCTTTTTCACAAATTATCATTGATTTATTGAATTAATAAAAAAGAATTACGGTCTAGGAGATGCTATTAAAAATCGGATGTTTTTTAAAACAGAGACAAAGATAATTATCTCTTTATTGTGCTATCTTTGCAGGAAGCTTGTTTTGCAAAATTGCAGCAAGTTTGATTTGCAAAGAGGTGGCGCTATTTGTCACATCGAACTTGCTACAAGTTCGATTCAAGTTTGACGCGTCAAATTTTGCCATGACAAGTCAAAATCAAACTTGCTGCAAACTTACGTGCTATCTGGGGACTGACGGAATGGTTAGAAAGTGGGTTCGACAATTTAATGATGGACACACCAATGTTCATGACGAAGCACGGAGTGGGCGACCTTCTGTTGTCAATGATGGTTTGGTTGCAAAAGTGAATGAAAAAATTCGTGAAATCAGACGGTTCACAATAAGAATGCTTTTTGATGAGTTTCCACAAATTTCAAAAATCTGTTTTGCATGAGATTGTCACAAATCGCTTACATTATCGCAAATTGTGTTCCCGTTGGGTTCCGAAAATTCTTACGGATGTCCACGAAATGAAGTGACTTGGCAGTGCTTTGAAATTTCGTACCCGATACAGTGAGGAGGGCAATGAATTCCTAAACAAAATTGTGATCGGTGATGAAACTTGGGTTTGTTCTTGAACTTGAAGCGTGATTTTAGAGGTAGGCACTTTGACAGCGATGACGACGCAAAAAACGGTGTTCAGCAGTGGCTGTCTGTACTGGTGGCATCTTTCTTTGAAGAGGGTATAGACAAGTTGGTTTCTCGCTATGACAAATGTCTGAACAATGGTAGTAACTATGTAGAAAAATAGTTTACGAAATGCTCTTTCATGTAAAAATGAATTTTGTTTTTAAAAAACATTTTTTATGCGAGTTTTTCCAAAACGGTACTTACTTTCCGGACATGCCTCGTATAAAGTATTTATTCACCTGTTTACTCAATCTTGACTTGGATTTAGAATGTAAACATGTGTTCCTTTTACGGAACACATGTTATGAGCTTTTGAAAGTGATGAGCATTTACATTTCTATGCTATATATGTTGATAGTTTACACGGAGTATGTTTTTAAGACATTTTAACTAGAGATTTTCAACCCTTTTTGTTAAAATATATGGTAAGGCATTTCATGCATCTAAAAACTAAAGCAAACCTGCATTTTTTTAATAAAAATTCAGTTTCTAAATTGACATAACAGTTTTCACAGTGAATTTCCATATAGTATTTATAAAAAAAATTGACCATGAATTAATAAAGCTAAATATCTTTACTAATGAAAATGTAAATCTACAATTAAAAATGGCATTCACGTAAAAGTATAATTCTATTTCAGTTACTCGGATTCAACTTTATATTTATTTAGTGCAGTTACCTCAGACTACTTTTTGAATAATATTTATTATTAACTTTTACACTGAGAAAATGTTCAATGAATAAATATCTGTTAATATTATTTTATTAAATATATTTATTAAATATAATAATATTTAATGTTACCATCTGTTGTTCATCATGTCATGTTTTGATAATGATTTGAAATTACCTCTAAACAGTTTGCTTCTAAAAGTAGTTAACTAAATAGTTTGCCAGAGCAATTAGGATTGTAATATATTGTTACAAAGCTATAAAGTCGTTTCCCTGAGATGCTAGACTTGGCGACAAACTTGGCGACTTGGCGATAAATTTGGCGATCATTTTGGCGACTTGGCGGCAAAGTTGGCGACTTTGGAGACAAAGGGAATCTTCTAGAAGGACCTCAAACTTTCCACCTATTTCT
>BGPR01000175.1:69488-82991 GCA_013235015.1 Araneus ventricosus | reverse complement strand
CACTGGTTTCATAGAACTTTCTAGAGATTACGTCACTACCTACATAATGAAGTCACTTCCTGTTGAAGAAGTATAAGGCAAATGACTCTCAAGCCAAGAAAAGTTAGTTGGAATTTGACCTCAAACAAAGCTGGTGAGTTAACAAGAAAATGCCTTGAGCATTGTGTTGAATTTAGTAGTAATCTCTTTTGTGAATTTTATATGGTACTGTTTAATACATTATCACGTTTTCTGTATGCTGGAATATTTGTAAAATAAAGAGCTTTATTTTTTAATCCTGTTATTGGATTGCATTCATACACCCACAAAGTAATTTTTATCTCATTTGGTGTCAAGAAGTGGGATCTTTTTTATTTTCTGTGAATGCAGAGGACCTTTGACCAGATCGATGGATGCAACAATTTAGAAAAACGCTTTGCCATGACTTGAAGATGAAGACTGGACGGAAAAGATTTGAATCGAAAATGTGGAAAGCTGGACAAGCCGTTAGACGAAAAAAGGAAAGCTGGCCGAAATTAGAAGCAAGGAACTGACGATCAAGTTAAAGAGCAAATAAAGTCAGATCAAGAAAGCACACCGAGGTCAATTGAAAAAGAACTCCATGTTGACGGTGCATTGGAAAAAATAGAGGAATACAATGATCAATTAAAATCGACGCGTTGACGAGGATAAAGGAATCGAGTCAATTGCGAGATTCAAGAAGATCCGGCCTCGAGAGAAGAACCGTGAACTTGAGGAAAAGTCAAACTATTATTTTCCAGCCAGTCCAGAATTCATATCGCCTCGACCGACGATTAAACCCTGACATTCTGGACGGAGCATCACATGGACAGTCTTTAAGACTCAGTTTGACGTTATATCCCGTGATTGGTGATTTTGTAGCCAAGTCAACTTGTGAAAAGCATCGCTCCGAGGATCAGCGGAGGGATGCTAAAGAATTAGCTGATAGTTGACAAATTAACGACGGTCCGGCTGGAATCTGAATTTGGAGATAGCCACCTGACACAATTTTACTAGAACTGAACTGAAAAAAAAGAAAGACAGAAACCAGGAGAAAACCTTCAGAATTAGCTGCACCGACGGAAAGACTAATGAGCCTGGCCCTACTTGGAGTGCCCTCTGGATGTTCAGGAAAGTTTGGCAGCTCAATTAGCTAGTCGACATACCATCAGAGACGAAGGTACGCAACCATTCAGCCAGATTGATGGACAAAGATCTGAAATCATATCCCTGGCTTATAGTATGAAATATGAAGGCAGGAACTGTTTCAAGACGGCCAGACACGTCGGTCTCGGCGGGGACGGAGATCATACGAGTACAGAAAGAAATGATGATAAATTTAATTCTTCTTACAACAGGTTGGAAAAATTATTAAACAAGTAATTGTTTCTGGAAGGAAGAACACTCTCGGCGAAACCGAACGTCACTTGCTGGAAGTGCTGCAGCAATAAGGAGCACGCATTGCAGGAGTGCCAGGCGATTGCACTAATTGGAAAACTAACGCACGACGGTTTGCGCGGGGCTGAGCTGCCTTCTCTGAATAGAGCCCTGAAGAAAGGACCGAGTCTCCTCAGCTTGGCAGGAAGAAAAATGGACTCTGCAGAGGATCTATCAATGGTATCAGATGTTTGATGTTTGGCGGTGGATGGGTGCAAACGTCACTCTTTTAAGAACCAGACTTGGCTCTCCAAAAGTGCAGAACAACTTATTTACAGGGCTCCTAAGCATTTGCTAGAACATACTGGTGAAAATAGAAGACTGGATGCATCCATGGAATGTATGTGGCTCGAGAAAATTTCATCACAGAATCTGCAGCAGCTAATACCGATCCCTGTGATTACTCGGCCTGGATTTCCTTCAAAATTCTATTACAGATCTGGAGAAGAACAAGATACGGACAGGAGGAGAGGAAATTCCTCTGTTTTCTCAGCTAATTAACACAGCATTCAAGTCGTGCTCGTGATGGTCAAAAGAGAACTATAATACCAGCAGATCAGAATGTCTTATCAGGGAATTCCCGAAGTTCCTGGACAGTTCAAAATATACTACTTAGACTTTTCTCAGCAAGTTCCCAGAGAATTATTAACTGGCAGCCACACTGGTTGATTTGGAAAAGGAAGCCATCCCCATTAGAGTTCTGAATTTGAATGTACACCCAAGATTCTGGACAAGGCTGTATTGCGATACACGAACCAGTGTAAGTGGATATCGTCGCTCGTCTCAAAATTTTCTGAAGCACAACATCTACAGTCCTTTGGAGAATCTTCAAAATGCTTAATGAAAGAACAACGAACAGCAGTAAAAGAAGTTACTCAATGAATTTCAGGACATTTTTCGACCTGTGATGCCGTTGCAATAGGCCAACATATAGAATTAATACAGGTGATCATCACCAATCAAGCAATACCCCAAGACGTTTGCCTCTCTTGCAGGAAAGAAAAGCCAGAACATCTAGTTCAAAGAAATGGTGTCTGGGATAATTGAGGAATCATCCAACAGGCCCTTAGGCTTCGCCAATTATTAACTTGTTAAAAGAAAGATGGATCTTTGATTCAATGTTGACTACAGAAACTAAACGAAATTACGAAGAAGACAGTTGGCTTCCTGCCACGAATAGACAACGACACCTTGATGCTGAATGGAAGTCAATGGTTTACGGCCTGGATTTGAAAAGTGGATACTGGCAAGTTGGTCACGACACAGAAGATGAGAAAAGACAACCCTACACCGGACAGGACTGGCAGATTTAGGTAATGCCTTTCGGACTTTGTAATGCCCCAGCAGCATTTGAAGACTGATGGAACAGTATTACGTGGATTCGTCTGAAGCCTGCTTAGTGTATCTTGATGACATTATAATAGACGAACATTTGAAGAACATCCGTAACAGCTAAGTATTCCAGAGGCTAAAATATAGCAAGAGTTAGTCCAAAATGCAGGTTTTTCAAAGGAGACACTTATCTGGACGTTATTTCAGCAGAAGGATTAAAACTTTGATCCAGGGAGGAAGAATTAGGCGTGTTTGGACAGCTCGTCCAGAGACGATACACGATCTCAAGTTTCCTTGGTTTGTACCTATTATCGTCGTTTTGTGAAAAATTTCTCCCACAACCTTAAGACCTCTACATGAATTAACGCTGAAACTAAATCAAATTTAATTGGACAGAAGAATGTGTAGAAATCGTTCAATAGTTTCATTAAAGCGGCTTTGACATCTTCTCCTATTTTGGTATACCCCCCCCGGACTGACAAAGATTTCATTTTGGATACAGGTCTGTGAAGGGCAAGACCGTGCTTATCCCAGAACATTGGAAATGAAGACATGTCTCATTGCTTCAGCAAGAGTTTGGGTAAGCCAGAAAATTATTATTGTCACGTAAAGAATTACTGGCCATTATTGGAAATCTATAGACATTTCCATCACTATCTCTATGGACAATTTCTTCTGCGGACTGATCATGCTTCCTTAAGATGAAGCTTTTGAGATTTTTAAGGAACACAGAGGCAGAATAAGCTCTAAGCTGGATCCAGACTTCAGGGTATGATTTCGAAAATCCAGCACTCCATAAAGGACCTCTCACGGAAATGCAGATGCCTCTCGAAGACCCTCTGTGGGAAAGTTGCAAACATTAATAATGCCGAGAAAAAAGTTCGGAATAGAGATAGATGCTTCCGTAAAGTTTTAACAGCGACATCACCAGATCCATAGTAACCATGAGAGATCCAAAAGGCGCAGCTAGAAGATCCTGCTATTAAGACAATTCTAGAAGAAAACTAATGTCGGCGGATCGACCATCTTGCTTAGAAATCGCTCCGGAGAGTCTGCAACAAAACAATCTGGGCCCTTTGGGATCTTACATCTTAAGGACGGTGATTCTGATAGGTGTGGAGAGTGATGATGAGGAAGATCTGTCGATGCACTCAATTCTCTCCAAAGAGTAGGAATTCCGGAAGTTCTGCGAGAACTCAGACAGCCAAGTGGTAGAGCATTTTGAGTCTAAACTTTAAGCAAATGAGGAAGCGATTTTGTGGATCGACAATTCTGCGACGTTGAAAATTGTAGGAGATGCCACGCTTGCAGGAGCGCGCGAAAGGAACAAAACAAGGACAAAAGATATAAGCAACAGCTACTCAATGTGGCACCAGTGAAGAATGGCTTTGATATCCTAGGACCTTTCCCAGTAACAACAAAAGGTAATCGATACGTCCCTAGTAATAATGGACTTATTTTACAAGTGGCCGGTGGCAATTCGGCTCAGACCAGGAAGCTAGCACCTTAGCTAGACTTTTCGTACGAAGCTGATTCAGTTATGGTGACTATGATTGTGCATTCGGATCAAGGTACAGGAATTTTAACTCTGCCCTCTTGCAGCTTTACCAAGCTTTTGGGAATTCGAAGGAACGACCACTGTTCATCCGAGTCTGATGGCATGGTGAGGAGTTTCAATCAGCGCTGTATTTTAAATTCTGTCTTTATTCGTTCGAGGAATCAGACAGATTGGGATGACGCATTTACCACTCTTCCTCTTGAGCCTATAGGAGTCGGAACATGAGGTGACCGGTTTGACTCCAGCGGTGCTGTTTGGCCGAACGTACGATTGCCCACTGATACTTCTCTTTTGGACGACCAGGTGAAACGCCTTCTCGCCGAATGAATCCCATGAAAATTTGGAGGCACGTTTGGAAAGCTTACATGCGTTTGCAGGAGGCAATTAAACTTGGCAGAACGAATGAAAACTCATTGCACGACTCAGGGCAACAGACCACCATTTAAGGAGGGAGATTTGGTCTGGATGTATAACCCAAAGCGACGGAGGCCTGGGTAAGTTCAACAGAGCTGGGAAGGACGATTACTATCCGAAACCTGTGATGATGTTGTCTACAGGGGGCAGGTCAGTAACGCTAACCAAAGTCATCCATATAAATCAGGTTAGTCCTACAGAGCTACTGATCATGGATTCAATATGAATGAGACTGCCGGGACGTGCAGTCTTTTGAAGAAAGAACAATGTTACAAAGCTATAAGTCGTTTCCCTGAGATGCTGGGCGTGACAACTTGCTGACAGCGTCGTTTTGGCGACCTTGGCGAAAATTTGGCGATCATTTTGGCGACTTGTGGCAAAGTTGGCGACTTTGGCGACAAGAATCTTCTAGAAGGACCTCAAACTTTCCACCTATTTCTACTGGTTTCATGAACTTTCTTACGTCACTTTACTACACCTAATGAAGTCTTCCTGTTGAAAGAAAGTATAAAGGCAAGCTCTCAAGCAAGAAGGTTAGTTGGAATTTGACCTGCAAGCAAGCTGGTGAGGTTAACAAGAAACCTTTGAGCATTGGGCTTATTGGATTGCATTCACGTACACCCACAAAGTAATTTTGTCACAATATGGTTATACTTCTTGAAATTATTTATTTCTGTATTTGAAAATGATTAAGTGCTTAAATGAAGACATCTGTTTTTGTATTCTTCGGGGGGGGGGAGAAGATACTTTATCTATAATGACTATTTTCCAACAAATGTTTTCATATGTAGTTGGGCATATTATTTATTATAGGATTTATGCAAAATAATTGACATTAAATTGATCATGGATAAAGCTTAATATCCTTACTAATGAAAATAATAATTTCCTTAAGAAATTAACCATTAAAAAATTGGCATTCATGTAAAGTGTAATTCTATTTCAGTTATTTTTATACAACTTTATATTTGTTTACTTCAGTTGCCTCGGAAAACTTATAACTAAAAAAATGAGGAAATGTTCAATAAATGAATATCTGCTTATATTATTTTATTAAATACTACCATCTGTACATGTGTTGCTCATCGTGTCATGTTTTGATTACGATTTGAAATTACTTCCAAATAGTTTGCTTCTAAAAATAGTCAACTAAATAGTTTGCCAGAGCAATAAAGATTATGATATATGGTTATATTTCTTGAAATTATTTACTTCTGTATTTCAAAAAAATTAGGTACATAATTGAAGACTCATCTGTTTTTCTATTCTTCAGGGGAAGAAATAATTTATCTGTAATGATTATTTTCCAACAAATGTTTTCATATGTATATTATTTATTATAGGATTTTTGCAAAATAATTGACCCTAAATTTATAATGGATGAAGATTAATATCCTTACTAATGAAAATGATAATTTAGTTCAGAAATTTACCATTAAAAATTGCATTCATGAAAAAGTGTAAATCTATTTCAGTTATTTTGATACAACTTTATATTAACAACTTATATTTGTTTAGTGCAGTTGCCCCAGACAGCTTTTTGAATAACATTTATTAATAACTTTTAAACTGAAAAAATGAGATTTCTTTCTAATTTTTACGAAAAAAATGTTTAAAATAAAGTTTATTAGTAAAAGTTAAGCAAATGGGAAAAATAAGCCTGCATGAAAGAGTAAGTTAACCTGCATTTGAGATTCAATAATGTATTGATTAATTAAAAAAACATGCACAAAAACAACAATTTTTAGTGCTAATAATAAGATAATGGAAAAACTATACACAATTCAGCATAATATAGTTTTTTCTAATATATTTTCAATCTGATCTTTTTTAGAAATATCAGAAATTATTAAGGATTATTCTCATGCATCTCCATATTAGAATGAATTTATATTCAAATTACACCTATGTCCAATCTAAAAAATATTAAGAGAATGAAAATAAGTACCCAACTACACATGGAAATAATTATTGGAAAGAAGTACAACCGTTTATCATAATCCTAATTGCTCTGGCGAACTTTCTAGAAACAATTTTAAATTATCAAAACACGAGTAACAACAGATTGAACTGAAATCTACCCATTACTCCGATCAGCTGTGTAGGCGATCTTCTGCGTCATCTCCGATCCGATAGATAAGTCTTCAGTCACATGTATTACAAAAGTGATGCAATCATTCGAAAACGCATATCACAACAAGAGGGATGATTCACCGAAAGACAATCGTACAAGACCGACAGCAGTAGAAACTGCTCGGGGGAAAAAATGATTGGGGGAGGAGAATGTGAATCGCAGAGAAACGTAATACGAGGGAAGAAATAGTTGGTATTTGTGGTTTCACGCTCTAGGAACTGTAATTTTTCATGGCGCCATCTGTTGTCAGTATATAGAACTATAAACTTAAACTTTGAAAAGTTTATTAAAAAATCAAATAAAAAATTAAAACACTCTACTTTTAATTACAAATGATTAAATCACACCTTTTTTGACAGTAGTATTCATCACTGGTATTTGCGATTTTTTGATATTACGTAGAAAATAACAGTTCGTCAAATATTCGTCATCCTTACATTATACCAGGGAGGTTCCACAAACGCGATGCGCAGAAGGTCTTTCCGAGCATTAAGTCTCATTGGCACAGATTCCGAAACTTTCCGGTTTCCCATGCAGCTTCGAATTAAAGGAATAAAATTATTTCATCTGTAAGAAACGGTGAAAATACCCTATTAATGGTTCATTATTACCAGATAGCATGTACACTTACAGCAAGTTTAATTTTTCTCGATATTAGCCTGCCATGACAAACTTGATGTGGCAACTTTGCAGTGAACTTCCTGCAAAGTAACAAAGCATAATTGACCAACCCACTTGCAAAACAAGTTTGCTGTGCAGATATTATGACGAACTTTACACTACGATTGCAAAACAAGTTTGCTGTGCAGATGTTATGACGAACTTTACACTACGATTGCAAAACAAGTTTGCTGCAAAGATGATAGCACAGTTACAGATAATCTTTGTCTCTGTTTTAAAAACATCCGATTTTTAATAGCATCTCCTAGACCGTCCTTCTTTTTTATTAATTCAATAAATCAATGATAATTTGTGAAAAAAACTAACTTTCTTATAAAAATATTTTGAAACATTTTCCATCTTTTTACTAAATATAGAACTCTCACTAATGAAAACTATATCGTCTTTTTCTTAATGTTGAAATTTTAACGTTTGTAAACAAAATTAAACCTAAAAAACAGTCAATGTTTGTTGAAAAATAATAATTTACATTTTGTCCCATTTTAAAAGTAATTACTTTTGAACCCTAATTTCATAATTTATTCTACTAGCAAAACGTAGTTATTAGCGAAACTCGCTCTCTATTTGACTTCAAATCATATTCTCAACAAAAAATTAAAAAAAATTAATGAAATCAAGAAAGCAGTTTAAAATAAATCGTGCGCGCGATCTATTAGCAAAATCTGTCTTCTCCTCTCAGAGCCTAGCTGGCTGAATGGTTAGGACGACAGGTTTAGGAAGCGAGATGTCGCGGGAGCGAATCCGAGGTTGTGTTCGTACTCTGTTTCTGCTATAGTTTTACTAACTCGTTTGCGTAAACTTGTTTCAAGTTTCCAGAACGACTTTGCTGCAAACTAAAATTGCTATCTGGGTTGTATCTTCATCATTTTACATCACAAGACTGCTTTTTATTGCTTATAAATTCCGCTTCATGAATTTTTTATTTAATGAAAATGATTCCTGGGTCTTCTCTTTTTGTTTACTTTACAGCAATTACAAATGATCGATTCGTTTTTTTGAGCATACTATTTGCTTTTTTTGCCTTCTAATAAGAGTTTTCGATGAATGAAAATAAATAATGTGATCTCATAGGCTTATTTATGTCTAAGTCTGGAGCTGAGGTTTATTTTTGTTTGTTGGTTTCTTTTTTCTCCTCACATTCTAAATTAAAAGGCGGGAAATTAAGTTTTATATTAATATTTCTTGTTTGATTCAGTGCTGAGGAGGTTGCTAGATTGCTAAAGAGTTTTCCTCTGGTTCGTAAACTAAAGATTGATAAACGACTCTTTTTATAGCCAAATGCTATAGTTTTACGGAAAGATTTGAAAGCTATTTCAATGCCTGGTTGTGCTGTTGTTAGATGTTCGATGTATTCGAGAAATTCGAAAGACAAAAACATTTCTTTCCTCTCATTTCCGAAAGATCGTGATATTCGGAAAACTTGGATTTGTACTTGGAATGTCTTTCGAACTCTTTAGTCTCGTTTCAGGATTCACAATTTTGGAGTTAAGACCTCTAACCCAAATTTCAATCCTCTAGTTGACTCAGTTTTGAATTATCATGTTCATAAACACACAAACTGACATAATTATAAATTTTTGGTGGAAGGGGGGGGCGAAGCAATTCTATGATCTCTAAAACGTAAAGATTGCGATCCCCCTCGGAGTTGAACAGTTTGGCAATTTTTCCTTTGTATTTTGCAAATTTGAGAAACAAAGAAAAATTATTATTTATGATATTATATCTATCTTTGTGTGTGCTTGATGCTTTTCAGTGTGATTACACTTACTGATTCTCCTTAAGAAGTTGCATTCAATCAGACTCAGTGGCGTAGTAAGGGTAAAAATAATTCTCGGAATCAGTTTTATATCATAAAAATTATCTGGTAAATATTGTAAGAATTTTGACATTTATTGGGGGCTTCATTTGTCATCGATGCAAAGTTTACCAACCTGATGCACAGTGATTGCGCAACATTGATAAGTTCGGATGACACTGTAAACTGTCAATTTACAAAAACAAAATGCTGTAAAGTTTCAGTTATCCGATATAAGCAGGAAATGACGATGTCGGATAACCAGTGGCGGATTTCCGCACAGGTGGTAGAGGTGTCCGCCTCGTGCCTCGAGACTCCAGGGGGGCCTCAAAATCTATGCGAGAAACATCACAGCGTTAAGCCGACGGCGAATTTACGACACTGTAGCCTTGTTTATAGTACAGGGTGTACACAAATAAAGTGACACATTTCAAAGATTAATAAAAAAACCCTAAAAATGTTCTAACTACGAATTTTTTTAAAATGAGAGCGGATCTCAAAAAGTTTTTTTTTCAGATAGGTAACATGCCATTTCGGTGGCCTAGGTGGTCGTAAATAAATTTCTGGAAATCAAAAAAAAAAAAAAATAGAGCCTTTTTTTTCAGAGTAAAATAAACCATTACCTACCCACTTTTTTCATGTTTTATTTATTTAGCACTTAAACGTCCTGTATCAGTACCTGGAAAATATGACAACCCTACATCTAATGTTTTGAAAAATGACATAGCATATACAGGGTGTCCCAAAAGGTGGAACAAGCGTTTATTTCCTTAAATATTGATTTTTAGACATATACTTCCAATTACAAAGTTTCATCAAATAAGGTATGAATTTGTACGAAAATACTTTTATATCCAAGGGGATTGATAATAAAAAGTTACAAAAATTTAATTTTTATACGGCCCCCACAGAGCAAAAATGTCAATCAGTAAATTGTTTCTTTTACATTCATCTATTCACATACAAAGTTGCACGCTCCCATCAGAAAACCTTAAAGATATATAAGAAAACAAAGTTGTTGACTTGACCACTTTTTCATACCTCTCACTGCTGTTTGATTCAGTCATTCGACGTACATTTTAGGGATAAAAAACATATTTAAAAAAATTATTTAAAGGGTGGAATAAGTAAATAACAATGTATTTGTATTTCTTATTAAATCTAAAAACTAGTCAAACAATAAATTAATTCAAGTATTTACAAAAATAGTTCATCTTGTGAATCTTCAAAAAAAAAATAACTGTGACTTATCAGCAGTAAGGCTCATCTTCCCAGAAACAAGTAGTGCTATACAAATATTACTAGAATACAATTAAAATACAATTTTTCAAAAAGAGCTTTACCTTCATATAGTTCAAACTTGTGGTTGTAATTATCTGAATTGAATTTTAGATAATTATAGTCCTTCTTTTCGGTGAGTTCCGTTTTATTAAGAGAAATCGAATATGTAGGAACCAGCCAAGTTCCCGATGAAGCAGCCTGAAAGTGAATCTGAAACCTAAAAACAGCCAATAAAAAAGAAATCAAGAACGCGAAGGGGAACCATGGGTGATATTGAAAAAGAAAAAAAACACATTATTTGGTTTTTAGTGCAAAACAGGAGCATCCGAAAATCCAGTTCCGGCTAGGTTCTTAGAAGAAATAGCTACTCACCTTCGTCCATTATGTCACTTAGTTATACGCAATGAGTGAATTTTAGTGCTTTCCAAAAGTATTTGGTGTGCATCTCAATCCTGTGCTTGTCTTACTTTTTCATTTTCTGTCTTCTTTTCTCGTTTTTGTCTTTTTTCATTAATAATCGAACTCCCAGAGCGGAGAAGTAAGCAAATAAGAATAAAAACAAAAATACGAATTTTTAAAATAATTTTAGTGACTTCTGCAACTCTGCAGACCTAAAGGACGAGTCGCCTCTGCTTTAGCTTAACACTCTGCTTAGTTCTGCTAAAGCTTAATAATACACACAATGCCAAGAGCAAATAATTCAGGTTCAATATTAGGCTATTTTCCTGTTATACCTTAAATTTTAATTTTCTCAAGTTGTCCTTCCATTCTTTAACAAGTCGATAGTTGCAACTATCTGCAAATGAAACTGAGTAACACTATGTGTCATTGGCAATTTATTTTCAATCCGTGATGATTGGCTGTATACTACTTGACAAATATTTGCATTTCGCTGTTTGACTTTGTTGAATAAATTTGCATTTCTGCAATAAATATATCCATATAAATTTGTGAGCAGCCCTTGAAATTTAAAAATTAACATATCTCCGTAAGTTTTGCAGACAGAATTGTGAAACTTTGTGTATGCATAGATGAGTGTAAGAGAAATATTTCAGTCATTGACACTTTTGCTCTATTTGGCACGAATAAAAATTTAATTTTCTTAACTTTTTATTTTCAATTTCCACAGAAGCCAAAGTGTTTTCACACAAATTCTTACTTTAGTTGATGAAACTTTGTAATTGGAAGTATACTTTCTAAAGTTCTTTGTAAAAATGAGGGAAATAATTGTTAGAAATCAGAAAAACAACAATATAAGAATTAGCTTCAAACTGAATAACGAAGATAAACATAGACCTAGAATTAAAAGCATAAGTAAGTTATTTTACGTTACACATTTGTATCACCAATATAGTTTTTTTGGAGGAGGCCTAAAAATGATTTTGCGCCTCGGGCTTCATATTGACAAAATCCGCCGCTGCCTAGACACCGCCCTACTTGGAAAAAGGCACTCTGTTAAAAATACATTCTAGGGGGATGTACTTAAGACAAAGGAAGGAGACAGAGTTTAAAAACTAAAACATTTATTAAAGACTTAAAGAGGTACTTACATATTACAGATAAGGATGAATATGAACAAATGACAGTTAAAGATAGTTTCAAACAAGGATTCAAGATAGTAACTTCAACAGGAATACGAACAGCAGTTACCGATTTTTTTACCAATGCCAAGATATTGGTGAAAACCGTTTAAAAATAGCTTAATTTTCGTTAATTTATTTAAAAAAATAAAAATCTAGTTCAAATTTTAAAATAATTTTTACAGCGTTAGCTCCCTCTTGTGCTAATCCATCACTGTGCCAAATTTGGTCACCGTAAGTCCAACGGTAGGAACGTGCATAAAGAACAAACAAACAAACAAAAAACGAACACACGCACACATATTTTGTCTTTTATATATCTAGATTACTCTTTAGGATTAAGTAGATTTATTGCATTTATTTAATTTCATTATCGATTTATATTTAAGAAATTTTCGATGCGATTTGAGTGGTGCGCACATATTGCTATTCGAATATATCACTTTATCTCGAAAACTAGAGCCAATATGACAGAAGGAATGCCGGATTCAGAATCAGCGCCACGAAATTAGCCTTAAAATCATTGGAATATCAATGGCAAAAAATCAGTGTTAACCAGTGTAATTAATTACCATGTAACGCACATTTAGAAACAGAATACGCGTGGGAAAAAAAGTTGCAACACATTACTTCCCTCGGCTTTCCAAAGATTGCAAATGAGAACACACCTACTGACCAAGCAGCTGTCGCATCTGGTTCATAATTCTAATGGTCATCGTCCGGATGCGAGAGATGCCGATACTCCGAAGCCTGTGAAGCTCTCAGAACAGATATATTTCATTTCGAAGAAGTCGGATTGCAAATTATAAAAAGCAGAAGCTATAGCTATTTCAGCAGAAAAGAGCAAAGCAAGAAGACATACAAAGGATAAATAGGAAAAAAATTATTATATAAATCACCAATCTCATCTAGAGATACATACAGGCATCTAGCTTACACACAGCACAATAAATACATATATATACACGATCTAGCAAATAGATACAAATACAGTTAAATAAGAGAATTTAATTTGAGTCCGATTATAAAGAAGCGCGACACAGTATTCAGCAGGATTGCATTAAAACTCTTCCCTTTTCTTTTGCGAGAGGAAAAAATATTTTAATTATTTGTCAATAAATAATGACCATGTTACGCGCATTTAAAAACAGAAAACGTGTGGAAAGAATGTTGTATCACTACTGCCCTAGTTATTCCATGTGAATAAAAGACAACAATACACAACGCACCTACTGACCAAGCAGCTGTCGCATCTGGCTCATAATTTTAATGATCAACGTCCGGATGCGAG
>BGPR01000175.1:38679-69478 GCA_013235015.1 Araneus ventricosus | reverse complement strand
CATGTGAATAAAAGACAACAATACACAACACACGTACTGACCAAGCAGCTGTCGCATCTGGCTCATAATTTTAATGATCAATGTCCGGATGCGAAAGATGCCGGTACTCCGAAGCCTGTGTGGCTATCAAAACGCTTCCCTTTTCTTTTGCGGGTGGAAAAAATTATTTTAATTATTTGTCAATAAATAATGATTATGTAACTCGCATTTTAAAACAGCACAATACAAGTGTCGACAATTGACATGCAATA
Source organism: Araneus ventricosus (assembly GCA_013235015.1). Lineage (NCBI taxonomy): Eukaryota > Metazoa > Arthropoda > Arachnida > Araneae > Araneidae > Araneus > Araneus ventricosus. The sequence continues at coordinate 69,227 of BGPR01000175.1, read as the reverse complement.
AAAAAATGTTTTCGTGGTAGTTTTCTTACTAGTCCTAAGTGTGTAAGCTGTATTTTTTTTGTTAATTAGTCCAGTGCATTGGAGCCGAATTAAGGAGTTCTGTACAGAGCAGTCAGTTCATCTCCAAGAAAAAGAGAGTTACTTTTACAGTCAGAAATCGGAAAAAAATTAACAAAACAACATTAACCCAAATGTGGGTTAGAACAATATTTAAACTGCTGCAGACACATTACTGTTCTACAGTGAGAAATGATTCTGACACATTTTGCGTGAGGGCCGAGGTCCTTGTGTAGTCTGAACATTTCTTCAGAGGAATGGTGGTTCTACTTTGCTCGATTTAAAGGAAAGAAGCGTCCATGAATTAATTTGACACAATCAAAGTAACGACGAATGAAGTGAAATACAGATTGGACCACAGATTGAAGAATGGTATAACCGATGATGATCTTCTAGTTAGCATCCACCCTTTGTTTGGGAGTGTCACACATTCTGGTCACCTCACTTGCACTGTGGATCTCAGCAGTCCACATCCCAGAATGAAGAGTTCTTTAAAAGAATAGAACCTTTACAAAATTTTCCAGAATAAACCAACTCAATAAATGGCTATTATAGAGTACCAAAGGCGAGTTATTTTTGTAAATGTGTTCAAAAAAGTAGCAACTACTTTTACAATATAAAATAGTTCTTATCATTCATTTCAAATTGTGGAAATGCAATTCCACATTTCAGAGTGTCTCAAATGTTGTTCCAAAATAAAATCCTAATTCAGAACGCTTAGTTACTTTTTAATGAAAATGGCGCAATGTTTTTGCACACTTGTTAATTAATATGACTTGTTTCATGTTTGTAAAGATGGAATTTCGTAATCGATTTTTTACTCACTTCCTCTTGTCCTAAAATTTTGAAATTTATTCACTTGTGTATTCTTGATGACAATACAATGTTTTATCTTATTTTCAGTTAATAATTAACTAACATTTTTCGCATTGAATAAAAATGGCGAATTGAGTTTGAATTTGAGTAAAAAAGTGTTTTCAAGATTCCCTAGCAATTATAATGAATTAAGTTAAAATAAAATAGTAGAAAGATGAAGTTAAAATAAAATAGTAGAAAATAATTATAATAAACTTTCTACTTTTTAGTACACTAGTAAAAGTATAAATAAATACAAATTATATCATATGTTTACTCATAATTATAATTTAAAATCAAACCACAAATAAATGTTCAGTAAAAATGTTGGATGCAAGCTTTGGCGAACGATAGCAGTTTATGCAAATTCAGCCACTGCTGAATGGCGCTGTCGTTTTGCTCGCTTGTATTTAACTCTCCTCCTCTCCGAAACAACAAGTCAGTGTAAGTCAGTTTATGTGCTGACAGTATGTCTGTTTGTTTGTATACCTAGCCGGCAACTTTTGTTACTTGTAGCACTGGCAGTTACAATTATCATTTTGGTAAATTTTTCTTTAAAATTCTAAAAATTATTCTTAATGAAATCAAAGAAGAACAGAACTTCATTATTGATAGTAACGCTAAAATTTTGAATTTTCTTAAAGAAAATAAAATATATAACATTAATACATTTGATTTTGAAAATCTTTTTACTAGCCACCCACATAATAAATTAATTGAAGTCTGCTCAAATCTATATGATTTATACCTTAAGGCTGATTTAATAGATAAAAATAAATGGTTAGAAATTTGCAGAGTTAATATTTGTGAAAATTATCTCTTTAATGGAATTAACTGTTATAAGCCGTTTTTGGGAATTCCTATGGGTTTTTTTTTCTAGTGCATTGGCTAAGATATTTCTTCACTCATTCGAGAGAGAACGAATTAAAAATGAACTTATTTTTTGTTATCGTTACATTGATGACCTTTTAATGTCTGATTTTAATAATTTTAACTCCATATATAATTGCTATCCAGAAGAGCTTATATTAAACAAAACTAATAAGGAATTGAACAAATGGAATTTTTTGGATCTGGAAATTGAAATTTTGAATTCAGGTGTCTATTGGCATTTACGATAAAAGAAAAGAATTTAATTTCAGGCTATTACACTTTGTGACTTTCAAATCAATCTTCACTTTAAAAAAATAAAAAATTCCATTTATTCTCAAATGAATAGAATAAAAAATATATGTAATAACCATTCAACTTTTTTTAAAGCTTTAGATAATTCAAAGGATAACGGTTATCCATATAATTTCTTTAACGTCAGTAACTCATTTAAAAAGGTTTGAAGAGCTTTTATTCTTCTGTTAATCGGTTCAAATTTTTCTCCATTGATGGAGCTAGGTATGCTAGCCTCTAGACCTACACTTCCTTTGTTCTTGCATGTTTCTCGATAGCGTCATTCTTACTTCTATATTGGTTGAGGGTAAATATTTGCTTTCTCTAGTCTCTTTATTGGATTTGTTATAGAAAGGACTTTATTAAGTTTTCCTTTTTCTAAAGAGATTCTTTCCTATACTTCAGATAATGGATAAATTCAGGCCACAGAGGGTACAATTTTGACTATGTGGTCATACCCTTGACAGAAAATTTATCCATATTAGAATTCCGATGGCGAATGCGTTCGAAAACGTTCGCCATTCGAGTTCTCTTCCATTTCTTCCATTCTAATTGTTTTCTTTTATGTGTTTTAATTATTAGAGCATAATTTTTTGTTGTTTGATTCTATAGTGATTCGTTGTTTAATTATGGACAATATTGTTGATGCAATCACTAGATGCTGCTGCGTTGGCGCGCAAAAGGTACATTGTTTACTTCTTTTGTTTCTTCTGTATTTTTCTATTTTTGTATTCGATTACCTAGGCGACACATATTATCATCATGGTTTTAAAGAAATATGTGTTTTTAATAAATGGATTCGAATTCTTTTCCGTGCCTACAAAAAATTTTACCTGACTGCAGTTTGAACCTCCGATATCAATAGGGCGCCTTCTTAATATATATACACATTTCTCGCGCAACACCAACTTTTGACGTGAGAACGTCTTTCCGCTAGTTACAGTGATAGTCGGTCGAACTACCTTGTGTGACAAAATACCGTCAGATTTCAATCGCTAATAACTACGAGACTAATAATCCGAAAACAATGGTTGACCCCAAAACGATGAGATCATATCTGTAAGAGTTTGTCATATAGCATTTGTTTTGCTTGTGACGTCTTCGTACCAGAGTAGGCGCATGTGATTGTTATGAATTAGCTTTATGTAAGGATATAAATAAGTGTACCGTGGAAACGCGTTTAACTAGGAGGTTGATTCTGGTGTCATTTTAAAGAGCTCGAGGAGAATTACTAGGACCCAAAGTGAGACAATACAAATACTTATCAGAATATAAGTAAAAATCGGTATTAAATTGAAAATTTCAAACTTCGCATTTTTTTTATTACAACATGCAGAGTACGTAACGATACGTAAAAGAAACATTGTATTAAAATTTGAATTTAAACATTTGAATATTACGGGAAATATGAGCATTTGTAGTAAATAATGTTTTGCTGCTCATACGCGAAATCTAGTTCTATATACTGTCAATAGATGTCGCCATCAAACGCTACTCTAAATAAAACATAAGAAATGAGCAATTCGGGTCCGCGCCCTAGATTTTTCGTGAAAACGTCGGGATAAAATCATAAAACAAGTATTTCGCATTAATATGTAATTTAATTATCAATCTATTTAATACAATATTTACACTGAGTAGTATAATGGTTACAGAATAGATAAATCACAAGCTACCACAGACCCTTGCTACATGCGATAAACTTGTGATTTATCTATTCTGTAACCATTGTACTACTCTGCGTAAATATTGTATTAAAGATATTGATAATTAAATTACATATTAATACGAAATACTTGTTTTATGAATTTATCCCGTCGTTCTCACGAAAAATCTACTGCGCGGACCCGAACTGCGCCTTTCTTATGTTTTTTTCTAACTTTCTTAATGGTAAACGCAATTAAAAAATAGATGGTTCAAAGAGTGGAGAGGAAGGGAATAATACACTAAAGAAAGGAAAGAAAAATGAATAAATATTATTATTAGAAACAATTCCTTCAAAGTTTCTCAACCTATCTTGGCTCCCAACATTGCTGGAAGATTCGAATAATTAAGAATTTACAAGATACAGGATTTTTACAATAAAAATTATCATACTCAGAAGGCCCCAAAGGTTCTATGGCTCCATAAGAAGCAGAATTTTACGAGGAGATAGTGCGAATGATCTCTGGGAAAACAAGGAAAAGGCAAAAGAAAAAAATATTTACATTTTCGTTATAGTGGCGAAAACTTAAATGTTTCATTCGACATCGCCCTTATTTAAGGTGACTCCAGGGGACTTCCCGACTTTTTTTATTGATGAAGTCAAATTGAATAGTTCACTTGAGAGTTTTTTTTCTTTTCAGTTTAGCTAAAAACACTGCCGAAATTTGATTCTCAGCATAAAATCTATTTTTCGTTCAAAATACCATTTTTAAACCAGGTTTTCTTTTTCTTCGGTTTTCACAGAGCGCATCACTTGTGCTACATTCTAGCCAGATTCTGATCCGTTTGGAATCATAGATGTTTGATTATAATAGCCTTGTGTTTTACCCACCCATGCGAGAGACAATTGGTTATCGTTAGAAAAAGCAAGGGTTCCGAATCCAAACAGCAGAGATTATTCTTCTCTCTCCTTTTTCCTTTATCTGCATAAGAAGGCGCTTTTTGCGTTTCGTAGGGAAGCGATGAAACCGAATATGCATTTTGAACACCATCCTTTCGACTGACTATGTCGAAAAGTGGATAAAGGCCTACAATTTTGATTCCGAAATTGGATAAATATCTGCAGTTTTGGTGACTAGACAACATACCAGATCTCATTTACCTAACTAGTGGCGTTTCTCAGCTATCGCATTAGTAAGCTAACGAATAGAGGGACCGACAGACAGTCAACCCGCTGAAGGATTTAATCCAAAATTTGGATTAAATAAACAATTCTAGCCGTAAAACCAAACACCAAATCCATTTGGCCCATTGCATTTTAGAGTAACCTACTTCACATGCACACGGACGGGCAGAGAGACTTTTCTTGGACGGATTTCATCCAAAATTTCATAGATGTCTGCAATTTTAGCGCAAAGGCTAAATACCATTTTCTACCTTGTATAGTTTAAGAGTTATTGAGTTCACAGACCAACCAACAAACAGACAGAGAGACATAATTACAGAAATGACATTTTTTCCAGACACTGAAGATTAATGAAAATCTCCAGGTTAAATTCTTTGAAGATTACAATACTTTCACTTTGCATAATTCGTGTATGAGAGAACAAAAATTGATAGAAATCAAAGGGAAAACTAAAGTGAGAGGGATTAAGTAAAGGGAGGTCCAAAAAAGTGTCGAAATCTGACTATTTTCCCTTAATTTTAAAATTTCTCTTGATATCTTTATTATAGCAATATGTATTCAACTTCTTAAGAGAAATAAATTTTATTTTACCTTCTGTAACTTCTTGTCACATATTCCTTTCAAAGTTGTCAAAAATATGTGAAATTACTACAATGTTCAGTTCTTAATCCACGCCATAATCTTCACACATTATTCAGTCGAGGAAATGCAACAGGTGAATGTATATGCACAGTAAAATGTTATTTAGGTCTAAAAAATATCAAATTTATTTACCTTCTTTGTTTAGGGTAACACTTGAAAAACTAATCTCCGAAACTTATTAGTTCACAACGTGCAACATATTATTAGTTCAGAACGTAACATACAGACATAATACATAAAATAACAGAAATTAAAACAACTTTAAGAAAAGATTTCGGCTACCAGGATATTGAAGTAATGGAACAAATATATCAAGGGAGGTGGGACACAGATAAGGTGGCAAATTACTGCTGGAGACTCCAACGCGAATCTTCCATTATACGTAAAAGGAAATAAAATAAAAGCTTTTCTATGAATTAATTGATGAACTAAGAAACATGAAATTATTTAATTTTCAATTTATTGAACTTAATGCAATATATTCATGCATATTTACCATACCATTCTAATTCATCTAGTTTATTTGTTGAAATTTATTTCTTTATTTAATTCATTAATATTGTTTTGAATTTTATTCTTTAGCATACATTTAACACAGATTTAATGTGATTTCTGTATAGATTTATCTTCTGATTTACATAATGGTTACTGTTTAGGATTAAATTGATTTAATGCATTTATTTACTATTAGTATTGATTTATATATTTACAGTTTCAATACAAATTGAGTAATACATACAAAACTATTAAAATTTAATTTTCACTTTATCTAAAAAATTACAGCCAATTTGACGAAAAGAATGCAAGATTTGGAATCAAGACCACGAATTTATCCTAAAATCACTGTAATATCATTGGCAAAAATCCGTGTCGCGCAGTGATATCGAAGAGCTTTTTAACCTCTTCTTTGTTGGATTTTTTTCTTTCGAATCTCCGACAAAATGACTATGTTTTCCATTCAAGGCGGGAAATCTCACTGCGAAAACATGACGAAAGTAGGACTATTTGCGCCATCCTTAGCAATATTCAGAAATCCAAAAAAAATAAATAATCGTGAAATGAACGAGAGTGGAGGTAGCTTACCAATACATTTTAAACGATGCAATATTTCTCTACGTCGCATGACATGCGATGCCGACGAAGACGGGGTTAAAGAATTCATCAATAATATATATAATTCCCAACATTTTTTTATTACTGCTAAAAATGCTCCAAGTCACTGAATGTTACTTCAACTACTGGCGTTTCTAATCGGAATTCATTCGTGTTCCGGATCCATCCTATTAATTCCATATTTACGGGTGAAGCTCTCACAATCTGCCAAGCAATTGACGATCCTTTAATTCCAGAGGTAAACCTAATGATTTTGACCGACAGTTTATCTGCCTTACAAGCATGAAATATGTTTCCATAAAGTCCCCAAAGAATATTCATGGATTGTACGGTAAAATCACAGAATCAAGATTAGGGCAAAATTGATTTAAAAAAAATCATACTCACTTGGACCCCAAGTCACAGAAACATTCTTTTGGAATGAAAAGGCGGAATTTTTAGTAAAAAGAGCAACGATTCTCTCTCTACTCCTTACTTAGATTGGATTGCAGCGAAAGATATCATCTCACAATATCCAGAAAAAGAAAATAATCTCCAATTAAAAGCCAATTGAAGCATTCAGAAATTGAAAATAGCAAGAATATCTGGTGTAAATGCAATCAATTATCGCTCTGTCGTCATGGTTGAAAGATAGAGGAGAAGGCATCGATATTTCACGCAATCATACACGTATGTTCATCACTCCAACCCTTTTACGTAAACTTGGTTTATACACTAACCCATTATGCCAGAGATAACGACAATTACAATTAAGATAACGACATTGAAAACATTCTCCTGAACTGAGACCAAAATAAAATTCGCAGAGTGAATCTCTGAGAAAAACTTCCTTCTTCTTCAAGCTCTCCATAACGATAAAAATTCTCTAAAGCATCACATTTACGAGCCTGTCGCCAGGCACTGAAATATTCCAATATTTATTAACTGTAACTGTTTGGAAGTAGGGAAGAATACGAGAACAATAAATTTATCAATCTGATATCACGCAATGTATTTATTTCAAAATAAAATCAATTGGAAACAAAACGCTAGTCCAATGCAGCTTTTTTAAATTCCTTTCGGAAATCAGTGTAGTGTTTTTTTTTAAATCCAAGTTCATAAGGCTAAGCACATTTGAATTGATTTATGTTTTTTTCGTAAATAAATTTTTTTGAAAGATAAAGTGAAGTTATTCTTGTAAAGGGATTTAATATTTACACGAATTTAAATCCGTAAATGTTGGTAAACTGTTTTCTTATTCAAATCAGTAGAAAATTTGTTTGTTTAAAATTTGTGAAAAGTTGTGCTATATAAGTGCAAATTTGCTTGGTAAGAGAAAGAATCGTTGGAAAAACCTAATATTTGTAGCTTACAGTTTTCGGATTCCAAAGAATTAAGGAACTTTCTATAATTCTGATAGAAATATTTCATGGTAAATTTAATAAAAGACCATTGCTTGTAGAAGATATTTATAACTAACCTATATTGAATAGAAGACCACAAATGTCAAAAAGATGCTCCAAGAATTTTGGACATTGTTGATAATTATTTAAAAAACATTGTTTAATGCCGTATCTCTAAAATGATTTGGAACAATAGATTCTCCACTTCTAACAACTCTACGTTTTATCGTAATTAATAATTTAATTTTAAATAGTGCTTTCAATTGTTAAAGCTTTTTTCACTCTTTTTTGAAACGGGGATTGATAGAATTGGATAACTTTAGAAAATTGAAGCTATCTAACAAACAGAAAACTTCGACATGCAAATAAAAGTTAGCAAACTTCTTATTTCTAATTCAGTTAAAATAATAACATTATTTTGGATGCAAATCGGGTTAATTCACATCGGCACAAATTCAGCCATTATATGAAGCTAACAATGTTAAACTTGTGGCCATATAAATTTACAAACACAAATCGAACGGGTTTTTTTGTTGTTATTTCGGTTGCAGAATGTCTTTTCCTTTATGATTAATTTTAAAAAACATAGGATTATTGGGAATTCGATCAGCAAATCTTCTAAGAAAGAGAATGTAAAATAAACGAATTCATATTTTATCGTTCAGATGTAATATATCAATAAAATGTCATTTAAGGAGGAAATTCAGAAAAATCTAGGCTGATAATTACAGGGAAAAAATAGGAAAACAAGTAATATAAAATTTTTTTTTAAAGTCAATTCCTACTAAGGTCAGAGATCTACACGCTTCGTCACTGACGGTATTTATTCCTAAATTTATATCCTGCTAAATATCTTATATATAAAGGAAGAGTGCGAACTAATAGTAGGAATTGAAAAACTTCATAAAGTCTTTTTTAACATATCCAATAGAGAGAATAAAGAAAGTAATCAACATTACCCTCTGACAAAAATACATGAAAAAATGGCGCCTTCGTGAACATACCAGATAACAAAGGATATTAGGTCTAGAAGCTGGCAAACCTAGCTCCATCTATTGAGAAAAATTCGAACCAAACGACTCAAGGCGACATATGATTTCTCCCATATAAAACTAAAATTAATTAATTAAATTTAATTAATGAATTAATATTTGAAAAATGTATTAACATCAAGTGTCATCCTCTACACGTTTAAAAAATGTATTTGAACTTGAGTGGATGAATAAAAAGTATTTTATTAACGATTGAAAATTTGAACAAGATATATAAATAAATATATATAGGGAGAGTGTAAACTAATAGTAGGAATTGAAAGAAAAAGACGAGAGGCTGTCTTTTCAAACAGCCGCTGATGTTAAAGGCGTAGGACTACTTTACTTGCGTGACTCTTTTGTTTCTCGAAGTTTCTCGTAAGTTTTTAAGTTTAAGTAAGTTTTTTTGTAACTTCTGTTGTGACCCTTTATCTCTAAAATAAGATATTAGTTATGTTTTAATATATGTAGTTACCGAGATATAGAGGATCGCGTCACTAATTCATGCGTATTTTCGCCCAACTTTGCAACTCAGTAGTCGCTGAACTACAATTCCGATTTTCAATTTTTTTTGTAACGTCTGTTGTTACCCTTTATGCCTAAAATAAGACTTTAGTTATTTTTTATCATACGTAGTTACCGAGATATAGAGGATCTCCCATACCAAGTTTTGTAGCGTTTTGGCATGTGAATCAATTTTTTTTCCTGAGATTCCAATGGGAGGAATGTAGTCTTACGTTAAAATGTTCACATACATTGCCAAACATTTGAACTAAAAGTGTTTTTATTCGAAAACATTAATGTAGTTAGAAAATGCTATCTTATACTGACCATCGAGGATATAAATATCGATCACTTATTTTTTTATTTGAAAAGAACAGACTTTCAATACTTAATATACTTCGAGATTTTATGTTTTTGTCATTGCATTGACCTTAAATTTGATATTTTCTTGCTTAATAAATTATTGCTGAAATTTGGAGAACTGTGATAAGATTTGACGGTTTTTGCCTGTGATTCGGTTAAAGTATCCAAGATTATATAAATCAGGGCACCAGTTAAAATTTTAGTAAATAGCCATAGTCCTTGCCATCTACTGACGTGAAAAATAAAATAATTTTGTTCCTCGTTTTACCACTAAGCCGGAGTACAAAATTTACCAAACTTGTTAGAAACTTTAACAGACACGATCTTTCCCTGTTCATCGCGTAATCGACGAGATATTAGAAAATCACTTAACATTTTAGTTCTTTGCGAGTTCATGGACTTATGGGGTCGTTCCGTATCTGCTAGAATGATTTGGATTATAACAATTACGACAAAATATTTTGTGATTCTTAAACCTAACCATAATGAATTTAAGACTCGTATGTAATTCAAGCAATGGCGGCGATAAAAAAGCAATGGTATTCCGGAAAGCTAGCAAATTTTGTAACAAAATTTGTAAATTTTGTGATTTACCTGCTATACTCCTGGGTACTTTAAATACTAGCAAATTTATTGCCCCTCACTTTTTTCATCCAATCTAATTCGCTGCTGAATTCAAGATCAAATTCGATCTCCAGTCAAATAGAGGTATTAATAAAAAAAAAAGAGTTTCAGGTTTTATTTTTTAAAACTTTTTTTTTCTTGGTATTGAATTAAGATATTCGATGTTATTGATTATATTATGTGTATCCATCGCAGTATTAACCAAGTCGTTTGCACCTCCCTTTTTGGAGTTTAAAAGGCAATTGTAAAAGGAGTTTTGGAGAAAATGTCTAATTTCTACTGAATCATTTCAGTGGTTCATTTACTCTCCGAAAAAATGTTGGTGTTCATCAAATATCTTCTTAAAAGTATTTTGATATTATTAAACTAAATGAGAGCGCTTGAAACCAACAATGCTCTATGCCGATTCACATTAAGTCTCCTCATCGCCAACACCGTGTGAAGAATTAGTCAAGGGAATAAAATTTAAAATAAATAATATCCGTTTTGTTTATTTGCTCTGTTTTGTCGATGAGCGACTTAATAAGGCCTTGGCATACTTAATATACACTATATGCCCAAAAGTATCCGGACACTTGCAGATTTTCACATTTTTTAGAATTTCTCCAGAATGGTTTAACTGACTGCCTTTAAACTTCGGACATGTAAAGAATAAATAATAACTCACATTTTACATAGAAGATTCGGTCCTGAGGATAATTAGGGGATCGTCTACAAACTGATGAAGACAAAAAAGGTTTTTGGCCCATACAGCTTTACAGAATACTGATAACAAGATGAAACTTTCAGAAATGGTAATGAATAATATGAATAATATTTACAGGAATTTTCGTAAACTCAGCACAAATATTTGGGAAGATATAAATGTTTTCTTAAAACATCTCAAATTTTCCCACCTGTTTTTTGCTTATAACATGCAGAGTTTTCTGTTATATTATGCGAAACTTACAGAAAAGGTGACAATACAATAGAAAAGCATTTTATAAAAATTTGGAAAAGAATGTTTGAATATTGCAGGGATTATGAGTAGTTTTAGTAAATAATGTTTTACTGCGCATGCGCGAAAAATAGTGTAATTTTTCTTTCACAACTTTAAAGTCAGATATATAGGGCAACACATATAAGAAAATTCAATTCAATATCATTAGCATTCAGAAAGATATCGGCATTACAATGAGCAGAATTTTAGCTCCTGTCGAAGAGAAGCTAAAAGATGAGGGGTTGTACACAAATTTATATTTTTTTAAACTTATATCTTTAAATAATTATATTGAATTGTATAGTGGTTCGAATTTGCTGAATACCCATGAACACATCTAATATTCGTAACGAATAAAAAAATATATATGTAGAATTATTAAAATATTTTAAGAAAAGAAATTAATTAGATAAAAAATCGTTTCGCCATAAAAGAAATATATTTAAAAATATCGTTTGGACATCAAATTGTAACAATATGTAACTTGTTAATAATCATGTAAATAATATAATTAAAGTAATAAAATTTTTGTTATTTATAGTGCCTAATTAGTTGGAATTTAAGTTATGCACGTAATTGATGTCCGAAATTTAAAGGCAAATAATTAAAATTTAAACCAGTTAAACTATTCCGGAGAAATTCTAAAAAATGTGAAAATCTTCAAGTGTCCGGATACTTTTGTGCATATAGTGTACATATTCGATTTAAATATCGAATACGTTAAGAGGTCACATGGTTACATTAACAGCTCATATTTTTCCTTGGCGCTGTGTTGTCAATGGGGCAACTTAGTGTACCCTGGCGAAGCAGAAGTACAGGATTCTACTAAATGAGGTCTAATTTGGGGAGAAACCTGAAAGCAGATATTACATTATTCACTGGCCAATTCCGTCGCCAAATTAGCACTCCCTTGGACCATTATAATGATCTTAACCCTCATATATTTTTATACCAAATTTGACAGGTTATCGCTTGAAAAAGTCCAGTTTGGCAAAAATTTGGCGATGATAAAGTGTTTTCGAGTCCATTTCAGTTATTATTGGCTATATATATTTTTGGAATTGTTGAAGTTTCGACTTTTAATACCGAAAATTAAAACTGAAATTTCGAATACATACTCATATGACGGCAATTATTGTAAACTATCGCCTTAGAAAACTTGCACGAAAATGGAAATAATATTGACAGATCTTAATTAGTTACAGTACTTGACTCTGAATAAAATTCTACTTACGAATGTTTTCGAAACCTTTTATGATGGATTCCCTTTTAGTATCAAGTTCGTTCAACTGAAATAAAATGACGAAATATATCAATTGATTTCTAATATTTCTTAAGAATGCTTTGTTTTCACTGCTTATCTATCAAAGTCAGAACAAAAAATGTCCAAAAGCAATAATCTGGCTTTGATTGTTTCGATGTCAACAATATTCTTTATTACAATTGAAATGTTTGTGTGTTGATCCAAACAAACACGAAACAGAGCATTCCTAAAAAATATTTATTACTTTCTCGTATGCGAAGTTTACAAAGAGAAAGTATTTTAATCGTCAAAAAATTCGAACTCGTCATTTTGACGAATCTCCGTTTTAGACCTCCCTGACAAACACAATTTTGGAATTATGTCTGTCTGTGTGTTTTTGAACACGATAACTCAAAAACTATTAAAGCTAGAGGGATGTAATTTGGTATGCGATCTTTAGACATAAGTTGTAGGTTTCTATCAAATTTTGGACAAAATCCGTCTAAGGGAAGTCGGTCTGTCCGTCTGTCCATGTTCATGAGAACACGATAATTCAAAAACTTAAATAGCTAGAGCGACAAAATTTGATACACAGTTTTATTATTGTTATGAAACAATGAGTAACAATAAGCGGTGATCCTATTATTTATAACAGTTAATGTTTTAAGACTCATTTTACGGCGCATAACCTTCGTAAACTTGGCGCTATTTTACTAGCTTGGCGAATTTTATCTCGCTTTCATCCTTTCGTATCGGCAGCGTTCTGCGAAGGCAATATAAATAACACTCGCGGCGCTCCGAACTTTTTAGGCGCGGGGGGAGGGTCGGGTAGGACAACTTTGTAAGAAAGTTTAGGAGAGATCACTCCCGCTGGGGTTTTAATTCAATTTAAATCGCATTTTTCTTGTGAAGGTTAATTGTTTAAATTTTCAGAAATGCTGCATTTGAAATGATTCTCAAGAAATGTACTAATTTATGCAATTATATTTTTGATACATGTATTTAAAAGATACATTGGACATAAAAGATAGGTTCAAATAAAGACTAGACACAAACATCCGAACAACGACTTGGAAAATTGAGAAAATACTCGTACAAATACAATACGAATTCAATACAAATACTCAATACAAATTCAAGTTTAGAATAAAAATAGAGCATCAAATGAGGGAGGGGCTTAACTAAATCATAAAATATTTAGTTATCCTCATGAAAGGAAAAAAAGAAAATGTAGTATACTAGTATTTCAATACAAATTCATGATTTGAATAAAAATAGAGCATTAAATGAGGGGCTTAACTAAATCATGATATATTTAGTTTTCCTAACGAAAAGAACAAACAGAAAATGTAAAATTAAATGAATACCAAAATACAACTTCCTTTTGAATACAGATAAGTGTTTCATTGTATGTGTCATCAAAGTGTATAATTCAGATATTTCTTAAAATATCTAGCTGTTTCAAGGAATAAAAAGACGAAGTTAATTGAAGTGTGTAACAAATTCATAATTTGCTCTGTACAATTCCACTAGCTACTGCATAATTTTGCTAATGATTCACAGTTACTTTGTAGAGTAAAATCCATTCTTTTTAATTGTAAGCAAAGAATTGGCTTTGCCTCGTCGAGCTAAGTGGCCATAGTGGCCTCGTCGAGCTAAGTGGCCATAGTGGCCTCGTCGAACTAAGTGGCCATAGTGGCCTCGTCGAGCAAGTGCTGCGCATTGATTGGTGAATCGTCTTCAAGACGGCTATTGAAATGGTGTAAAGTGGTCTAAGTCAGCGATATTCAAAGTTCCATAATCTGTCAGTTTTAATCGCAGAAGAGTGGGACTTTTTTGTTTAAAATGTTAGAGTGTCAAAAATATTTTACTGAATATGATTGATAGGACCGGAGTACCGTTTAAAAAGTTAGAATTCGTAATTTTTTCAGAAATATATTTATTGACTCTTAAAACATAAATTATAATTCTTCCCTTCATTTAAAGCATTTTTGCAATTAAAACTATATGTCTATCTCTAATGGTTTAGAAATTAGCTATTGGACCACGATAAGTGTGACACCCTGTATAACGAAAAATGTTTAAATGTATTCATACACTAAAGCACATATTAAAACAAAACTGTTGTACAAAACAGATATATTTCGGTGTTAATGACTCATTAAAATCGGACAATTCTTCATTTTTTTTGCCCTGACATAAAATTTAAAATTAAATATATTTTTTTTTATTTCTTGTCTCACAGCTGAAATAGCTTTCTTTATAGAGCTATTCTATATAGATATATTCTCTATATAGATATATAATTTCTTAACAAAATTGTTCTAAGTATTGGTAAATTTTGGTTTCTCTATAGTTCTTGTTGTATTTTTTAAAAAAAATTTCTGTTGAAGCAATTACTTTTTGCAGCTGCGTTTGCACGCAAAAACGTCTATTGTTTTCATTATTTTTCATTTTATCATTGTTTTCTTTTAATTTGTTTTCTTTTAATTTAAATTTCTTTTATTTGTTATTGTATTTCGTTAGATTTGGCTGCATATGCGCCTTTCTATTTAATGCAAAATATGTTATTGTTTTTTATTTTAATCAAAATTTAATTAATTAATTTTGCTAAATTTTAAGAATTATAACTATTATTTCTTTATAGAGTCTATTTTCTCCAAAATTTTAAAACTTTTTCAACTGAACCGAGACCTTCGGTCAAACCTGCAACTTTCTTTTGTATTTTTGATGGATCTGTGTCTGAGGTGTCGGCTTCTGTAGTAGAGATTTTCTCACGCATCCTTGAAAGCTCATTGACTATCATCGCAATAAGATCGACAACGCCATTAATTATATGAGAGACTTGTCCAGTTTCTATAATTGTTCCCGTTTCACTTTTAGTAAAGAATGGATAAATGTTCTTCTTATTTCTGTTATTAGTTTCATTCAGGATTTATCATTTGTATTAAATTCTTAATGACCATAAGAAAAATTTGCAAATCCGCAAATTTGAGTTCGTGCAAGCATTATTTTACGGTGTAGAAAACTGAATATTTTAGATAACAAGAATTTGGGGTATCTTCTTTTCCACAGATTGGGTCCAACATTTCATGTACATCTACAATATTATCAACAAGACCACATACCAAATTTTATTTGTATAAGTTGTTGCGATTTTATCGCGATATTTATCGCGGTATCATATTCTTAAATATATAGACCAACAGACAGTCGATTCTTTGACGTATTGAGTCTGAAATTTGATAGAGATCTACAATTCTAATGATAATTTCATAATGTCTAAATTCATGCATCTAACTATTTGCGTTTTTGATTTATCGTCTTCACATGGTTGTGCACGAACGAACAGACAGACAGACATTAACAAATTTATCTGCAAATTTAGTGAAAAGGCCACCTACAAAATTTAATGAGTGTACCTAATTGCGGTTATCAGCTTTCATGTTCAGAGACCTACAAACAGAAAAATATAAATCCAAAAATGTGTTTTTCGGAGGTCTGGGAACGTTTAAAACGTAAAGATTCATGAAAATGATGAGGTCGAATTTCTTGACGATTACAATACTTTCTCTTTGTATACTTCTTTTACATACTACTGTGTTAGAGAGGTCAATTAGAGGCAATTAAGTTAGCGACTCAATTTAAGGTGATTTTTCACCTTTCGGATATCCGTGGCATCAGTACGAAATGAGCTATTCACAGGTGAATAAACGTGATTAAAATCAAATCATGAAACTAATTATTTTGACACAGTTTGATTATAACTATCTACTTAGCAAAGATAAATTAAAGGAAATTATGAGGAAAAGAACTGCCGTATCGGTATGGAATGAGCTGTTCTCGAGTGAATAAATGAGATGCAAATAAAAACATGACGAGAATTGCTTTGATACACTCCGAATAAAGCTATCTGCTAACCCAAGTTAAATGAAATGAAATTATTTGGAAAAACATGATAACAATTCTTCAAACTGACAGATTGAATTGTCTTGAAGCAAATTAAATTTCCACGTAAGAAAATATTACAAATTACCTTGATAAGGAAATAAAGGTTAAAAGCCTATGGAGCTTATAGAGAATTTTTGGATACCGAAGAATCAGGGGACTTTTAATAATTCTAAATGAAGTTTTTCATAGTAAGTTTACAAAATGTCCAGTGTTTGCAGAAAATATTCGTTACTAACCTGTACTGAGAAGAAGACTGCAAACTTCAAAGGATGACTTGATTTCGTCAGAAGTAAAAACAACCGTCCACAAAACTTTTCAAAATGACCGAGAAAAGATGTTTTCCTCGAATAAATCTCAGCAATAATGATTTTGGACATTATTTAGATTATGAAAAAAGCGTTGTTTAAAACTATGTCTCTAAAATGATATGGAACAATGGATACTAATAATGTTATGATTTTTTGTAGCTAATTTCTATTTCAGACAATATTTTCCATTGTTAAAGCTATTTTTGTATTCACTTCTGAAACCTCTGTCGATGGATCAACCTTATTTGAGAAAGTTGAAGGAATTTGTAAAATAGGAAATTTTTATAGAAATGCAGAAAAGGAAAATTCTATTTTCTAATTCAATTTAAAAAGAGAAAGAAAAAGATATAGAGCCTTTTACATGCAAATCGAGTTTGATTCACTTCGGTACATATTTTGCTAATACAGTACAAACCCGGTTAACCGAACTAAAGAGGGGGGGGATGCCGTTTCGGATAAGTATTTTATCAGTTAAACCATGAACATCTATTACTATTTTGCATCTAATTACAGTACGTAAGCCTGATATGTTATGAGTGTAAAATGAATTCGGAAGTTTCTTTGCATGCTACACCTATGTTCTACTAGCCGCCTTCGGCGACCAACTTGATCACCGGCAATAAAATTTCAACTGAACCTCTTATCATAATTTTAGATTCATGGATCCTTTAACAAAGTAGTTTTAAACTTCAAATTGCTCTAGACATTTAACCCGCGTTCTTTTCGTAACCTTACACTGTTCTGTTCCTTGTCTTCATTAACGTAAAATACGCATTTGATTTCAACTTTAAACTGGCGAGACACATTTTACGTCCAGCAGCATGCTAATTGGCTTAAAACACGATGATAAAAAGAATTAAAACATAGCAAAGATAATCTTTCAGTTTATTGAATTACTTGCTATCTTGAGGACTTCCTTTACAGGTTTCACAGAAAAATTGATCAAATAAAAGAAGAAAATAAAATCCAGAAAGATATTTTCTAAACTTTCAACAATGGAAGAAAAACACGCAATTAAATATTTTTTAAACAATGAAAATGGTTTGAAATGCGTTGCAACAATGAAAAGTATCGTTGTAAATTATGCCAAAAAATATTTTTTTAAATTTATTAAAATTAGAGAAAAAAAATCGTACGACAACTTAATTGATATCATTGAAAAGATATTTGTTTACATTTTCAGATGGTGTAAAAATAATTTTTGTGCTGTAATATTTTCGGAAGTTATTAAGGAAAAACGCCGAAATTTAGCTTAATTTTTAATTAATTAAAATTCTAATTAAAATTTCAGAAAAAGGCTCCGAAGTTCACATTGCCACCCTTCAAAGTATGTTGGTGCCCAATCTCGTAGCTCTAGGTCTAGCGGTCTGCCCTGTAGAGGACCAACACACAGAGACACGGACACATACGCAGACATCCACACTTCTCCTTTATTATTAGTAGAGATATTCAAGTTAACCCGACGTCGAGAGCAATATTTGCGCCGGCGAGTTAGGGAGCAATGCGTCTGATGCAGGCGGTGGCGGTTTTTCGCACAGGTGTTAGAGAAGCTCACCTGGTACTTCGAGACCCTAGGGGGGGGGGGCACAAAATCTATTGGATGTATATTGCAATGCTAAGTCGACGCCGAATTTACGACATAGGATAGAAGGGCCTCAAAACAATTTTGCGCCTGTGGCCTCATACTGTCAAAATCCTCCACTGCGGATTACACTGTCAGAAAAAGAGGGAGGACGTTTTATGTGAAATACACTGTATTAAACAATATCTTTCATATTAAACAATGTCTTCATTTTATCTATTTTTTCCTAAATTTTACTCTTTCAATTTTATTGTGTATTAATTAAAAAAGTTTTTGTTTTAGTTTATAGTTTAAATTTTAATTCCCTTTTTAAATTTGTTCTATTTTTTTCTTGTTGATTGTTTTTATGCTTACTTTATACACTGTATTTTAAAAGTGATGACATATAACTATCTCCTCACAACATCGCAAAGATATCGTAAGAATATTGTAAGACATCTTGTGTTAATAGGGTAAAGTGACAATTTAAAGCGTCATATACAACTCTTAGATACATTCCACAAAATAAGACAATTATTCTAGCCTATATTGTTAAAATAATTTAAGCCTATCTTATTTAAAAAAACGTAAGCAACATCAAAACAATATATGCAGACAAAACAGGTTCATTTTAGGCAAAAGTTTGTGATAGTCAGTTGCTTCTGATTAGATTAATGATTTCTAGCTATTGTATCGCACCGTCTCAAGAGAAGTATCACGTCCGTTCTTGAAGAATTTTCTCGCTGTTCAATGTATTTCAAGGCTCACTCAATAGCATTTATTCAATCCTTATCCTTATGAACCAATTTAACATTGCTGCCCTCACTTGGATGTTCTTCAAGTTCGTACCTGCCATAGTTTATAAAGTGGACTAGATCATCGTCCGTCACTTCACAATGTTGGTCAGCACTTATCTATTCATGAACGACAATTATCACTAAGCAGTACTGCAAAAGTTGTATAAACGTAAGTTGTAGGAGGCTTTCTTCGGATTATTTTTGTATACAATGATGATATACTAAATATTGATAATTTTTGAGTTCTAAGCCAAAAATGGGAATTTTTTTCATGCTTTTTTGGCCATAACTAAAATTCCAAAAAAAATGTTTGATGGCAGACCTCAGATTCGTAATCAGCACCCCAAAAAACATAAAGGAGCAAAAAATTACAACTCCACCAGAATTTGATTTAAAAAAAAAACACTACTTAATGCCTGGATTACTGAGAGAAAGCGGAAAAAAGCCAAAATGAGGAAGGCAAAGGCGGAAGTTGCGCCAAACGAGAACTGTGAAAAACGTAGTTCTAAGGCATCTTATTTCAAACGGAGAAAGGGTTGCTTTTTTCTTTCGACTGAAGGCTCCGCGTTGCTCAGTGCGCGAATTTTGATCTTTAGGAGGGACAAAACTCTATGCAACTCTGGTCTGTCTCTCTCTTAATTCTTGATCGATTTTTCGTCCTCATTTTACGTTTTTTTGTCATTTTAGTTGATCATTGGACTCTCAGAGTGGAAAAGTAAGTCAATTAGAATGAAATCGAAAATACAAGATTTTAAAATAATTTAGGGGGACTGCAGCTCTGTAGACCTAATGGACGAACCGCCACTGTCAATACGGCAGTATTCATTACTACAATGGTTTAATTGACTTGAACTCAACACTTACTATACGGGAGCTCAGGCACGATGCAAACAGCGAAGCGAAAACCCACAAACGAAAGTGGAACTACTAAGTGCTTTGTTAGATTCATGATTTTTAATTAATTAATTTAGATTTATGATTTTTAATTATTTTTACTTAGATTTATCGTTTTTTATTAATTCAGGAACGACGTTGGTTTAAACGGAATATCCGATAACTGGGACTGTACTGTTTACTACTCAAGTTAAGTCGTGTAAAACCAGAATGTGGCAAAAACGGAAGGTGAAAGTCATCCGAGGTTTTCATGAGCATTGCAACTTCACTGCATATATTACGCAGTTAGAAGGGAGATTTTAGAAAATTATTGGCTTGATATAAAATTTCTATTTAAATCACTTGCACTTTAGATTGCTTTAATTTGTTTAAGATTGAGTTCTACTGATGAAACTTGAGCTCAGCAGAATAAAAAAAATCTTACTGGAGTGCTCACGAACTTTTAGCGTTTCCTGAAGTTCCTAGGAGGAAACCATAAGTTATGAGGATCCCTACTGCATTGATAAGTAAGGATTTCTCAATTTTGTAGATTTTCCACAATGTAAAAACCGGTTCATCTGGCGATATTTTGAGTAAAATGAACTTTATTTCTTGATAATCTTGATGAAACCATCCTGGTAATGAGACTATGAAGCTTCTTGCAGCTTTTGCAGCCTGATTAGCATTATCTCCTGGCACTATCATCATTACTAGACAAATAGAGAACTCAAATATTATAGTAATATAATTGGAACACACTAAATAATCGTCTTTTGAAGATAATATGAGCATACAGCAACACCAACATAACCCCAGCAGCTAATGTAAAACGGTAATAAAAATAGGATAGGAAAGAAAGTCATCGGCGATTATGATTGATCTATTTAATTCTTGATAGATCTGCAGTATTCTCATGCAATTTTGCCGTTCAATCAAACTGTCCGATTTTGAAATGAGCTTGTTGAAGCACAATCTTATACAAGTACATATGAAACAGTAACATCCAATGATAGAAATAGTAATACCGTTAATTATCAGAGGAGATATATACATCAATATGTTTTGAATGCATGAAAAAAATTGTTTTAATTCTTCAGAAAGTAATGGCAAACTCTGCAGTTTGTTTTGAATATGGACCTTTTGTCTGAGGAGAATTTTTATCGCCATTGATATGTTCACTGCATTAGAGATTATTATATACAAGTAGATTAGTCTTCCAACTGTCTTCCACTTAGAAGGTAGCAAGATCGCAGAAATTCGAGATATTTTTATTAGCAGAAACTTAATTTTTTCTCGAGAACGACTCAATGAACTATAAGCAGAAGTCTGCAGGAGCACAGTGCAAAACAGTGAAAATTCGTTTATGGAAATTGAATTTAACGATAACCAAGCAACATGCTTTATCATATTTAAAATGATAGAAAACAGAAATATACGTTTTGATATTTACCACGGCCATGTTCCACACATCGGTTTTGATGACGTTTTGTTATAAAGCATTATTTGCAGTCCCATGATATTGAAAAGAAACAAAACCGGTGTTAACACTTTCATTTAATACTTTTTCGACTTCATCTTGGAACAGAAAGGTTTAAATCGATCTTGAACGTAGCTGAAATGGTAAAAAAAGTTTATTTGTATACGTATATAGCCGTATATCAACTCCTTATAGCTGAGGTCGAAACAAGTTTGAAACGTGTTCGATCTCTTACATTTTAGAGAATGATACATGAAATTTATCTCAAGGCATATAATTCTGTAATAAAAATGCTTCTTCCGATTGCAACAATTTCTTAAAATTTTACTAAATTAAAATTTTTAATCATCAAATGGAAAAACCATTCTTTTAAAGCCCGATTCTAAAGGCTTTTGATGATTCAAAATGGTGTTTTTATTACTTTCTTTCATCCTTGAAAGTGAATATAGAAAGCTATTCATTATGCTTTTGAAAAATAATCATACATAGGTCATTTTAAAACGAAACATTTTAATTTCTTTTGCATTTATTGCGAAAGAAATTCAGTACAAGACGATGTAGTTGCCGTTGCTGTTTTGTTAAAGTTTTTCATCAGCAAATTTATACGACTGATCTTCTAAAAGATATCGGCAGTTTTGAAAATTAAATCATTTAACAACAGAATATGCCATTAAAATTCTTTTGCATTTCAATAATCCGTGGATGACCATTAATAAGCGTGTAACAAAAATGTGAGGAGAAAACAGATGGAAATAGGGAGTGATTGATTCATTCCGTTCCCACCATGTGATTATCCGATATAACTAACTGAAGGGAAATGGCTCTCTGGATATTGAATAGTTTTAATGACTGAACTGATCTATTACTATAAGAACTCTTGAAGTATTTGATAATCATTTAAAATGAAAACTCAGCATTCAATCTAATAATCGAAATGACAGTTTTGTGCGAAGCTGTTCCTTTTTCAAAGAATGGGTTTCTTCCTCAGACCTAGAATCTAAGATGGACTGGTGCTTATCCATCTGGAATAGATTTAAAATCTCTTTATTTGAACTAGGCTTTTACATCTGGTGAGATGAATATGTATTTGGAAAGTTTGTAGAATGAATCAATCCGTCGCTTTATTAAAAATATTAATACAAATTTTCATTTTGAAGCCCCCTTTCACCAGGGGACCTTGGTGTTCACCTGGTTCGCCTTGCCTTTAATCCGCCGCTGTCAGAAATTTGTGCAGTAAAGCTAATGATGTCACTTTTAAATCAGAGCTTTTTATTCACAACTTAAATTCTTATATATCTGGAAAGTAATATTTTAGAGATCTGAAATGAGAAAAAAAGGAGTGCCAATGCCTTTATCTTATGCTATCCTCTTCTTTGATTCCCGAAAGCAGAAAAAAAATATTGACGAAGAGCTGCAGAATTACGATCAACATTGGTCTGGTTGACGTAAAAAGATTTGACAGTCCAATTAAAGTATGTGCACAAGATGATGAAATGGTATTTCTTTAATATTTTAAAATAAAGTATGTTCACGAGAGATTTTGACTTTCTTTATCTGATCTATAAAACATTTTATTTAGATGCTTCGCAGTAACCAAGTTAATATTTGTACATTGTAAAACTGTATTAGTTATTTAACAATATATTGTTTAAAATAAATGTTCTTTTTAAAATTTTCTCGCATTTTCATTCAAACCATACTGTTATAAGGTGATAAGAAGGCTATATTTAAAGTTTTAATTCAACAAGAAAAGATTCAAAGAAGATTTACGTTTGTTGGAGAAAATTGACAATATTTTTAGGGAAAAAAATAGGAGGCCTGTATACGAAAAAATATGGATCGCGAGCAATGCCGAGTTTTCAGCTAGTTACTTAATAAACTGGATGTACTATGCACGTGAGAAGAATAAGGAATTTACTTCCCTCAAGTACCTGAAAAATTCCATAATTTAGCACCGTTTTAGACTTCAGTGATGCTTCCAATGATGAATATTTTCGGGGATCACGATTTCTTTTTGGTGTTTTCTTTTGTTTCTTTTCCCGGTTAAGTTTCTAATAAAAATGTTGAAAAGGTTTAGAAGCCGTTTGTAGAAAGTTACGTACACAATACTTGTATATTCCGTAACCAAAGAAGAAATTTAGAAGTGATTCCGCAAAATAAACAGAATAACGAGTCTAAGCTCCAACAGAAGTGAAATTATATTAAAAAAATATTAATGAATTTAAAACAGCGGCAAATCAAAAGCTGTTATTCACATTTCTCATGGGCATTGATGCTATATTACACACGATAAGAAATTCAGGAAAACTTTGACGAAGCAACTGTATTCGAGATTATTAGAAAACATTTAAAGAGAATTACTAAAGAACAGCAGACTAGAACATTACAGATTATAAAACGTGGTATAAATATATTCATATTTTTGACGAAAAGTAACATACCAAATGCCAGAAAAATTTAAAAAAATGAAACGTTTTAAATATAATTTTGTAATGATGATATTTAATAACATATTTCTAATCGAATAATTCATGAATCATCTTTTGTAATACTAATTATAATAGTAAAGAATGAAAACACTAATCAAATAGATATAAATTTGGCGATAAAAAGTTATTCTCATCACTAATTTATTGTCTAGTGGGAGAAATAATATACTTTAAATAAAAGAATGTTTCCTAATATCATTCAATAGGATTATTTATCAAGTACACATGCTGTTTTAAGAACATTAAGTGCATTTTCAGTAAAAAATGAGCTAATCATGATGAACTTTTAAAAATTTTTTATTTCAATAAATTGCGTGGAATAATGTTCAGGATTTATATAATGTAAAAAAACAAACAAACAAAAAAACAACTGATGTTTGGTTAATATTTTCTCTGCAAAATTGAACAAGAAAATACTCAAAGGTGGCGATAGAATTCGAAATTTTCTGAGAAATGCTTTAAAAAAAATCCTGAAATTTAAGTGCATCATTGTGGGCCTCCAGTTATAGATTATTATTCCCTGTCAAGAGTACTGATAAGAATCCCGTATGTTAAGAGACTGTCAAAAGAATAAGAATGAAGAAGAACAAGAATGAAGTTTTTTGTTCTGGACCTCCAATTACAGTTTATTATTTCTTGCCAAGAGTACCGATTAGAATTCCGTAGGTTAGAAGGCTACCAAGACTTGTTATTATGAGTGACCTATTCAGATCATACATTTTCCATAGCGTTAAGCATTTCTTTTGTTTAAAATCTGTTTCAAACTCAAATCGCAGATCTTTTTCTTTCCTTGGAATGCGATGCAGCAAGTACTGTGCTACTGATTTATCCTTTTCGTTTGTGACAGATGCTGGAACCATGACCAGAAGTTGAATTGACAAACAATGCATTCCTGAAATTAGAAGTGCCAAAAAGGAACCATGAGTCATGTTCATGTCGAATGCCAACCTATAGCCCACCCTAAATTCCACAGTCATAGTTATGAGCACAGCAGCTAAAGCGGGAAATGAAAAATTCTCATCTATACTGCTCATTATTTTTTTAGTGTCTCTGTACATATGGGCAAATTCTTTAATGTTTAGGGCAAAACAATCGCTTTGAAGTTGGTGAAGTAGTTTTTCCAACAAATTTCTAAGGAATCTACAGGATAAACCATAGAACATGGAGAAAAAAGAAACGAGGACACATGTTTGTGCGTGAAAAAGAAAATCAAAAATTTTAATTCCTACAGAACACTTTAGTTTTGACAAATTTAGATAATCATTTAATAAAGCTGTTTCGCAGAAGCTTTCTTCCTGTATAATCATAAGGCCATAGGCATACAGCATAGCTCCATAGTATGCCATTAATATTGTACTGAGAACGAAAAAATGCTATAACTGAATACTTCAAGCTTATGAATTTATTTTGCGGGAACATATTAAACACTTTATTGAGTGCTTTCGTCGTAAGTAGCATTTCCTTACGTTTTCGATAAAGCGATAAATAAAGTAATACGATCAGCACTGTGAGAAATAAACGACTACAGCCAGCCGTTACATCGAGAGATATGGCCATCCATACAATTTCTGTTATAATCCTTACGAAACAGACAATGAAATATATGTACTTTGAACAGCTCCCAAAAATGAAACCTTTTTCTTGACATCTTACTCGCTGAACTGATATACGATAAGTACAGTGCTTGTTTTCAAAACGATCCTGTACATCGATTCCAAATAATTGAAGAAGAATGAAAATGAATCTAAATTCTTCTAAGATAGAACTCTTAAGATATGCATTTGTTTTGATTTCTTGCCCCTGCCTGATCGTCGATTGATTTCGCATTGGCATATTTTTTTTTATAAATGTATTGGTGTTAACAATTTGCGCCTAAAACTTCTGGTTCTTACTTGGAAAATGTTGCTCTCTTTAAGAAAACATCTCTTTTTGTACAAGATGAGTCAAAATATATGTTTCTCTATCAAACAGTGCATCCAGATGAGCGCAAGCTACTTGTTCTTTAAAGAAAGTTAGTAATAACTATCAAAATAGTTATAACTGTTAGTAATAACTAGTAAAAGTTAGAAATAACTGTCAAGGGCGAGAACTCACCCTGGTGTATGATGTATCTCCCTGACTGTTGACAGAGATACTAAGTCAGCGACTAATAGCATACCAGACGAATTGAATCTTCTCTGAAATAAAGCATTGTCTGGCAAAATTCTTGTTTATAGACAATAACAATTTTGGAAACAGTCTAGACACATTTTTGAGAGGAAAAGTCATAATCTTCTTAATCGAAAGAGCAATATCATATCTTCCATTAAAATTTTCTAAAATGAATAAATAATTTACTGACAATATTTTAATGCATTTTACGTTGAAGCAACTCGTCATGTTTTCGATCAAAACACTGATGAAATCATTACCATGCTTCTATTATCTTGATTTTTTTCATCTGACAAATTAGATTTTTGATCTCATTTTCACTTCTTTTATAGTTCATTTAAATTAAATTAACTTGTACCCATATGTTGCTAGAAATGAAATTGATGTTCTTCGAAAGTTCTGTAAAGTGAAAATAATGATTAAAATAATTTTAGATATTACATGATCACCTCTAAGCAACGGAAATTTTTCAAAGAAAAACATAACTAAATGCACCGTTATGCAGATTAAGCAAACCGTTAATGTTATGGAGAGTAACATAATGGATACAAAACACGAAATGTAGGTCTGAGAAGTTAATTGGAGCGTTCAGAGTTAAAGTGAAAGAAGTTCATGAGATTCGTTTCTGTTAAAAACATATCTGAAAGTGGTTTAGTAGCATTTAACATAACTGTGGACTTCTAATTGATGCCCGGTAGATACAAATTGAACCATGGACTTGAATCATTATAACATAGAAAATATGACATTTTTATACTACCATAACAGCGTTAATGCAAAATGAGCAAAACATGGATATTTCAGAATATACTTAGAAAAGACGTTAATATATAGTAAAAATAACGATGATGATATCGAACAGAAGCTCAAGAACCGATCAATAGTTTTGATTAAAAATAGATTTGCGACTGTGGAATCATTACTTTATAACTACGGTAAGTAGCTACAAAAGAAAATAGCCCAGCTAACTAAAATAATTTTAATTTACACAGACAAACACAAAATTTTACATTTACAGATCATGGTTTGTCCAGTATGTGCTCCTGGGGAATTCCCGTTCAAGAGCAGCATTATTCTATATCTGGACGTGGTGAGAGCTATCTCTAATCTGAGTAGTTCTTTTACCCTTCTCCAATAGGGCGTTGCCAGCAGATCCAGTGATAGGGGATGCAGAAGTGAGGTGGGGGGAAAATGCATTGGCTACAACTTTGAAAAATATTGTATTGTCATGGATGGTGTTATATTCATTTAATAAACCAAAGGAATTACCCTCCTTTACTCATAGACTTCAATAACCGGTATCGAAACATTGCGAAAGTGTGAGGATGGTGGGGCTTTGCGCCACCCATAAAGTAGGCCCAATCAATTCGCGTCTCTTGAAGCAAGCAGTCGCTACAGAGAGGTATGATATATATTTAACTGTGGCACCATTGTAAGAGCAAATATTTGAATATCCGTTCTGCGGGAACCTTGCTCTTCTGACAGCCGTCCATTCACAGAAGATGGTGCGGTATGTGCCAGACCCCAATGAATTCTTTTTAACTTCCTACTATAGTCTACTCTCAGCGAAGTGCAATGCTTTGCCACCCGGACCCATAATTTCGGTCAGCCTTTTCACAAGTACCAACTTCTGTATTTTGATCATGCTCTTTCTCTTGCGATGGGAGAAATTAAAATCAGCCTAACATCAATTGTCCATCCTACATCTTCACCTCTTCTTCAACACGTCTTGAATAAAGAGAAATACAGCATTAATCTTCACTTCCTCTAAAACCCATCATTCCCTAATGAATAGAGAATTGTCTATAGTTGGTATTACAGGATTATAAATATATGTATTCCAAGATGAGCTGTATTTCACCTTCTTCATATAAAGTTACCCCAAATAACTCTTCTTCAAAATCGAATATTTTAAACTTTTTGCGATCCTTATCTTTGTATTTGTGTATACACTTTCATTTTATTTTATTTTTTACTAGCCGCCTTCGGCGACCAGCTTGTTCGCCGGGAATATAGTTTCAACTGAATCCCTTATGCATTATTTTATATTCATGGTTCCCTTAACAAAATAATTTTAAACTTCAAATTGTGATAGACATTTAACCTGTTTTCTTTAATAGCTTTGCATATGTTCTGTTTATTGTCTATATGAAGGCCCCTAATTGAGTCAAGAAACTGTCTGTGTCATGTAACATCTAATTGCAATTTGTCGGCGCTAACTTCACTTCCTTATTCCTCGAGCAAAATACGCATCTTATTTGAACATGAAAATGACGAGGCACATGTGTCGTAAAAAGAATTAAAACATAGCAACTACATTCATTCAGCTTAATGGATACAATTCCAAATACATTTACTGTCTTAGAGCATTTTGTTCACAGATTTCCAGAAAAACTGAAATAAAAGTTAAGAAAATTCATGTTGCCTTTGATTTCAACAATGGAAGAGAAGCACGCAAATAAATATTTGTTTAAACGGTGAAAACCGTTTGAATTTCATTGTAAAAATGAAAAGTATTGCTGTAAATTATGCATAAAAATATATTTAAATTTCATTAAAATTATATAAAAAATTGTGCAGCACCTTATTCATATCATTGAAAAGATAATTTTTTGCACTTTCAGATGGTGTGAAAATATTTTTTGTGATGTAATAGTTCCAGAAGTTATGAAGGAAAAACGCTAAAATTTTTCTGAATTTTTGATTAATTAAAACCCTAACTAAAATTTCCAAAAAGGGCTCCGACGTGCACATTCCCACCTTCCAAAGTATGTTTGTACCAAATTTCGTAGCTCTAGGTCCAGAGGTCTGCCTTGTAGAGCATCAACACACACAGACATACATTCTAATTTATCATAAGTAGAGATAATTCCTTTAGTTTAC
Source organism: Araneus ventricosus (assembly GCA_013235015.1). NCBI lineage: Eukaryota > Metazoa > Arthropoda > Arachnida > Araneae > Araneidae > Araneus > Araneus ventricosus. Next base: position 39,950 of record BGPR01000175.1, on the reverse strand, counting down.
TTTATCTTTTTCTAATTTTTATTTTTTTCATTGTTTTTATACAGGGTGTCCACACTTATCGTGGTCTAATAGCTAATTTCTAAATCGTTAAAGATAGACATATAGTTCCAATTGGAAAAATACTTTAAACGAATGGAAGAATTATATTTCATGTTTTTTGAATCACTGAATATATTTCTGAAAATATTATGAACTCTAATTTTTCATACGGTCACCATGTCCCATAAATCATATTTAGTAAAATATTCTTCACACACTAACATTTTAAACAAAAAATGTCCCTCTCTTCTGCCATTAAAACTAACCAAGTAATGGAGCTTTGAATTTCATAATTTTAAAACAATCAGCGCCCTCGACGAGTAAATGTTAAGCACTGATTGGTGGATTGTCTTCGAGGCAGTTATTGAAATGGTGTAAAGTGGTCTGAGTCAGCGATGTTCAAAGCTCAATAACTCGATCAGTTTTAGTCGCAGAAGAGTGGCAATTTTTTTGTTTAAAATGTTAGTGTGTGAAAAATATTTTACAAAATATGACTGATAGGACCGGGGGATCGTATAAAAAATGAGAATTCGTAACTTTTTCAGAAATGTATTTATAGACTCAAAAAACATAAATTATAATTTTTGCCCTCATTTAAGGCATTTTTTCAATTGGAACTATATATCTATCTCTGATGATTTAGAAATTAGCTATTGGACCACGATAACTGTCGACACACTATATACATTTTTTTTATTTTCTTTACATTTTTTTCTTTTTTTCTTTATTATTCCTAAGCAGACTCTTCACTTCTTTCTCATTTGATTCGACAGTGAATCATTTACTAATCAGCCAAGTCAATAATTCTGAGCCACATCGTAGTTCACTATGATGGTGTAGGTAAGACTGAACACCCCGAATACAAAAAAACTTAAAGGTCTAACTGCGTAGCAATGTAAATTTTTTATTTTTAAACTATTTTTTTATAATTTTTTTCTCTCTTTTTTTATCACTTTTATGTTCAATATTACAAATGGAAGTTCTTTTTTCCCCCTCATCTTTCAGTTTTTCCATTGCCTGTAGTCATTACTTGCGACTAGTTATATCTTGTGTATAGTGTGATTTTGTGAATCTTCATAGTCTTGTTCATCAGCATGCTCCGTGATACCAGAAAACAGTAATGTGACGCACAATAGAAGAGAATCCTAATGAACTCGCTCCTGATAACATTTTCAAACTTTGTAGCGTTTAATAATCAGGAAGCAGGGAGAGTTCTAATTTATTATTAGTAA
>BGPR01000175.1:9366-30948 GCA_013235015.1 Araneus ventricosus | reverse complement strand
AATGTTCACCGGTAGAATAAAGAACTTAAAGACTTCTCATTCAATAAGTTATTCGCCTTTTCGGTTCGTTAATGTTCACCGGTAGAATAAAGAACTTAAAGACTCATTCAATACTATTCCTTAAAAGGTGCTCCTACTGGTTTTGTTGAGGAGATATAGCCCTTAAAAGTGTGGGTATTCTTTTGTAAAAACCCTATATAATCCAAGATACATTTATTGGGTGATAAATAGTTCTTAGTAGATGCAAGATAAAGAACGAAACGTACGTACATATCTTCGTTGCTTTTCAAATATTTGCGATATGTTATTGAATTTTCCAAGAAATAAATTCATTTTAACACACCGATTTCCTCGAACTCGATGAATTTTATTTGCAAATGATTAATGAGTAGTTTTCACTGTATTTCATTTAGGTAAATTATATTCTGTATTTCATGAGTATGAAGTAATAAAGGAGTTGGAAAATGCACAAAATGCTGAGGAATAGAAATTTTAAAAACGAAGGAAGAGTAGTTTATCAGAAGAAGATAGGAAAAAATGAAAGAAATATTACTTCACAGCATGGGGAAGAAATTAAAAACTGCCGAAGTTCAGTATTAAAGGAAACGAAAAGGAAAAGAATTCCCCTTCTAAAAGTATTTAGGCCGATTTTTATTGCTTTTCAGGTTTTTGGTATTGAAGTAAACACAGATGGAAAGGAAAGAGATTCCTCCCGTTCAGAAGCTGGGAGAGATCACTGTAGTAAGCAGTACATTGCTTACAAAAGCAGAAGTTGGGGAAAGTATTTCGCATTTACGATTTTTTTCGGAAAAGTAATGTTACTAATATTCACCTTTCGATGCTTTTCTGACAAAATGAATCAATCCACAAATTTATTCTTAACATTGATACTTCAGTTGTTTTATAGTTCAATTTACAGGAAACGAGCATCTCTGTATCGATCAGTCCGAAGACTGGACCATATACGCAAAATGTGTCCTGCAACTAACCTTAATGGAATGAGATATCTATTACTCATTTATTTTATATGTTTTCAAATTTTTCTACTTGCTGGTAGTATATTGCGTTTCTTCACGGAAACTGAAATTTCTATTGAGTATAAAAACTTCTTTAAGCAAAATTTAATCACAAAACTTTGGAAACTGCCACCTTCTTATTGCGTTATAGCAGTTGAGGCTTTCGAAATTATGTATTTTTTTATAACTACTACTGTGCAACTTCTTTTCGTGATTTATTAATGTCTCATGTGCACTTACATACACATAATAAACAAGAACTTATTCATCCGCATTGACCGTAGTAGTCCTAAGGACTACGACAGAACTCTTCAGATCTATAAAAGCTGTGAAATTTGTTTGACTGATTTTAATACTGAGTTTTCGCTTTCTGCCTTCATCGTGGTTTTTGTTACGATGTTGGTACTATTCTGGAGTGGATACAGAACAGCATTTCCGAAAACTGAATCATCTGCATATTTCATCGCCTGGATAACTACGGCATTTGCGAGTTTGTCCGTTCAAATGCTCATCATGGTTCCGGCTTCTATTACGAATGGATCGGTAAAAATAACGAGAAAGGCTGTTCGACATATTCCATATGGATATTTTGAACGTTATAGTGAACTGAAATCTATGCTTAGAAAAATTGTAGTCCAAGAAACCTACCTTACTTTATGGAACCTTTATGTCATAGATGGAGCGCTTATAATTACTGGCATGGGTACGTTGCTAACGTATGGAATTTTATTTGCCACACTCGGAAAATAATAATAAAAAGGTACGAAAAAGCTTTTTTCCAGTGCTGTAAATTATTAAATTTACAAGCAAAGAAAAACACTCAAAGAACCGTCATGTATAGAGTGTTTATGGAAGTGAGATTTTGTTAATATTAATTATTAAGCTGTTGATTTGGTTTAGTTTAGTTATATTAACGTCCCGTTTGGAAGCAACACGAGGGCTATTTTGGGACGGACCTCGTAATTTTGAACCTCAGTCAGTTGACGAGGACGACACCTGAGCTGGCACCCCCCTCTCCAAACTTCCACTCATTCCATTCGTTTACTATGTAATTCTTTAGGAGGCCTTTGAGGTGGGAGTAGGGAGCAGGAATGACAAATTTCTGGCCATAACATCCGGTGAAATTTGTCATTTCCTCTCCCCACTCATAGGCCTCCAAAATTACGTAACAAAGAATGAAGACAGGCTACAAGAACTCTCAGCTTCTCGGGAATTAGGGTGAGAATTACATTAATCAGGTGCCCAAATTTTTTAATCCATACATAGTTTCTAATATATTTTCTCTCGGACATCATGGCCCATTCCCATCTTACCTTCATGCCGCTTAATCTTAGACTCTCCACATTGCATCTGCGGAATGTGGGTGATGCAGATTATATCTTCTCCTGTTCCTCACCACAGAGTTCCATCTAATTAAACCGCAGATGAACATACAAAAAGATTGGTTTACCACAGTCTCTTAACAAATAGACAGGCTGTCACCAAAATGCAGGCGTTTCAGGACCAGACAGGAACATTTCGATACACTGACCAGGAGAGGCCAGTGCTGACCTAATGATGCGTTTGAGGGTCCGATATTAGCATTTCTATCTTTACTACCATATGAAAAGACTGTTCTTGACTCTCTTTTTATCTTTACCATTTTGCCAAGGACTTTCATCATGACATCTCCTCCTCAGGATTATTTTATTTCCTACAGTTCAGCATTCTGTGCTCGACTTCCGCCTGCTGAGTCTTTTTTTTTTATTATACATGAGTTGAGCTTTAAGAAATACTTTTTATTTTATTTAATTTTCACTGAATGACAGTTCTATAGGTTTTATAGCGCTCTACTTGTTTTGCGTGTTTTTTTTTTTAACTATTGTACCCTGTCGGTTCATTGGTGTGATTCTCTCGGCGCCCTGATGGAGCTATTGGTCCATTGGCCCCGACAATAGATGACTGTTCCAATTCCTGAGTCTCCGCAGTTCTGGAAACCTGTTGACACGTTGTCAATGCCCTAACGTTGTTTAGATTTTTTTTGGGGGATAGGGCTATGCATTCTACTTTTTTTTGACTGTTTTTATTTTTAGACTACAAAATTTCATTCCTTTTCTCCCATTGGCCGTTTTATCCTGTATAGACATAAAGTAATTTTAACTTGCGCAGTTTTACTCAAAAAACATTCTGTAACTGATAATTTGATATTCCTATATGGGGACGTGCATTACCGTTGACTAACGGAATTTATTCCTCTCTATCTCAAAAGTAATTATTAATTTGTATTTTATCTTGTTTGGTACAGTTTCTTTCTGTGTTTTGTGTGTCATTTGATGTGTAATATTGTTTGTGTATGTTTTGTTTTTTATAATATATGGGGTTTCAAAATATTTGACCTTTTTATATATCTGATTTTACTGCTTTTTCTGTGTTTATTTGTTTGTTTCAGCATACTTATCTATTTTTATATATTTTTACTGTTCCTTGATTGCCCGAGCAGTAATTCAAGCTATTTTCTCCCCACCGAGGTGGGTCGAGCCATGTTTACACTCCCAGCTCCCTTGTATTTAAAATTACTGCCCCTGTTCGGGCAATGCCTGTATCATTTTTTTTTATTGTACCCAATAAATCCCGTCCTCCACATGCTGGTGGAGGTCTCCCCACTGGTCCTCTACCGGCCTTACACCCTTTTTGGGTAGGCCGGGCCAGTGTGGGTATTTTTACGCCACATCAACGGGAGGACGTTTGATCACTACGTATGATTTAACGTGCAACAGGCCCCATACACGGCGGATCTTCAGGGGAATCGGGTTTCGAACCTGGAACCCTCCGGCCCCAAAGCCGAGACCTTACCACTAGGCCACCGCGGCCTCTGCTGTTGATTTGGATACAGGGCTTTCTTATTATATTTGTAGTAGAATTGATATACTGTGAAAAATAGCACACTGATATGAGCTATATTTTTTGACCAAAAAAATTTCGTCGAAAAAACAAGTGAACTTCATCAAAACAGAACATTTCATTTGAATCAATAAGAGATTCGAACAATTAATTTAAGACGATAAGTCATACCTGCATTGCTTGACTCAACAGTAATTAAAAAATTCAAAAGAATTTAAAGTAATATCAGTTCTTTCTTCTTTAGTAATTCCTCTTCTTGTTAGTTCCTCTTCTAGATATTACTTTTCTTCTTTAGTAATTTTTTAAAAATTTTAATTTTTCATATGCTTTTTTATGTTATATTAAATGTTTAATATTATATCACTTTTATTATATCAAAAGCGAATGGAACTTTGTCAAAACATCTTGCAAACAAAAAGGCGTTTGCAAGAACATGTGTGGTTTGCCATTTTTCACTTTGCCAATCTGATTTTAGAAGGTTACAATATTAACCACGTAATCCTTAAGTTAATCACTTTTCCCTTTAAGTTGCAATGTGTATATGCAATAGAGTTTAACACTAACAGAGCAAAGAATTATAATAAAGACCCATTCCATTTGACAACAGAAATCTACCATCGGTTAAATTTTCAAAGTAATGCTACAGCTGCAAGTAAAATCCACGATTCTCAACAAACATGCAGGTAGCACGCTCTTGTTGCTTATTGGTGATGCGAAGTGAAGTATATGAATATAGAATATTGCTGAAGTGAAGTGACTATGATTCGTGATTCGAGAGAACTCTGATCCGATACTGAGGATATAACATTTTCGAGTTGTGTTTTGTTCTTATTGAGTGTGTGTGTGTCTTACATCTAATAAAGATGCTTATGTTGAGTAGTAGTAGTAGAAGTATTTTGAGATGTATGCTCGCTGAACTAGATGGTTTATCTCTATTTATCCATCAAGCAAAAAAAAGTATACTAATCTATGGAAGGTTTAAATAGAACGAATAGGATGAATATTTTGTAAAAACTTTGAAATAAAAGGTATTTTCTTCCTAGCATCCACTGTAAGATCGAAAAGACAAGAAACGGAAAGCGGAAGACAACCGAAATGCTTGTTTATGTTAAATATTTTTGACTCTTATTTCCACAGACTCGTCCTAGAATCTGCTGTGCTTGATTTTTTTTACACATTTCTACAAAAGCACTTGGATTGTAGCATATGTAACTAGAAGGTACCGAGAACAACTCCTGTTGGAACAGAATATCAATCTAATAAAATACTAGCGTACTTTTAGTTCTTTTAACACTTTGGAAGCGGGAAACGTAAAAATACGTTTTTTTCGAATTAGCCATCATCAAAATTTTAATTCAAGAATTTGATTTACTTACTAGTTTAGATAAGTTTGACATGTTAATAGATGTCTGCAGAATACATCAACTTATTCTTTTATGGTATAAACATTGTCTAGAGAAAGCACAATTACGGTTTGTCTTTTTATTTGAGTTTGCATATAATTCGTATTCCGCACACAATTACTAAGATAATAGCCCAGATCTGTCTCTCGGTAACGTTCTGACGTCACCAACAATAAAACTCGCGCTATAACACTTCGAGACTTTAAATAGCATTATTTAATTAACAGAGAACCTAAATTTCAGTAATTTTAAATTTAAAAGAGTAATTTTCGGTCTAATTTCGAATGTAATAGCTTTAAAATAGTGAAATAAAATTTTCTATCGATTGCTATAAAATTTATCTCGCTATGATCAATAATTCCCGAGAAATTTTAAATTATATTAATCATATATTTCAAATTAATTTTAGTTTTTTAATAGAAAATAGTAAATCACGTCAGTGGTATATCATGCGCGTGATATAGTTTGGACGCCACGATGCATCTGATTATTTATTGCAAATCGTGATAATATAATTTGATAATATTTATTGGCAACGTTTGACAAGCAGAGAAGTGCTTTGTAAGAAGTGTAAATAATGAAAAAAGGGTAAATAATAAAAATTAAATAAAAAATATTTCCTGTCATAAAACATATGTTTATTTTATTAGTTTTCAATTATTGTCAAACATTTTTCTCGCATATATATCTATTTAAACACGTCAAATTTGACGAGAAATCTCTCGAATGAAGAGGCAATTTACCATGACTGGTGATTTTCTAGTTTATCATAATATATAAAATAAAATTTTCTGCCGATTGATGTAAAATTTATCTCGCTATGATCAATAGTTCCCGAGAAATTTTAAATTATATTAATCATCTATTTCAAATTAATTTCTTTTTTTAATAGAAAGTACTAAATTACGTCAGTGGTATATCATGCGCGTGATATAGTTTGGATACCACGATGCACGATTTATTGCAATCGTGTTGATATAATTTGATAATATTTGTTGGCAACGTTTGACAAGCAGAGAAGTGCTTTCTTTTGTTTAGAATTTCGAAAATGAATTTCTTTGAAATTTTAACTTTTGACTTGGCAAGCTGAGAATTTCATGGTTATTGAATTATAATAAAATTGTTAAACAACGAAAAATACTTCACACGGAATGTTGTTTACCAAGAGGTTTATTGAATAAAGAAATATGTAAATAATATGTAAATAAAAAATATTTCTTGTCATAAAATATATGCTTATTTTATTTGTTTTCAATTAATGCCAAACATTTCTCTCGCATATATATCCATTTTAACACGTCAAATTCGACGGGAAATCTCTCGAATGAAGAGGAAAGTTGCACGTGTAATACCATGATGGGTGATTTTCTAGTATGTTAATAATGCAGTTATAATACAACTTCATTCCAGGACCATGATGATTTTAAGCAACCATGAAATTCGTCTGTCTCTGCTATATATTGAGGATAATTCCTTCATAGGAATTTATCGAATGTAGCGATAATATTGTTTTTCAACGAAGAGAGTGCTTAAACAGTTTTGATTTTTTATCACGGAAAAACAGTGACTTTAATGTAACTTAGACGTTTTTGTTTATTTTTTGAGATTTTCAAGGATTACTTCACAAAACTGTAATACATAAAGGCATGAATTAAGGAAAAGGGATGCATAAAAATACGAAATCAATCAGGTACTTAGTTTAACCTGGAGTTTAGGGTGCATACTCGCTTCGTTTCCCTTAATCTCGCCATTGTTTGTCGCCAAGAGAGGGAGTGCCAGAACACTTATTTTGGATGCGAGTTGAAAAATTTTTCGGTGTCTTTTGCGCATGCGCCGACAGTGATTTGTTTACCGGTCTACGGCTCGCGCCCTTAATTTCGCCCCATTTCCATTGGTCCACTGTCTGTTCTCTTCGATTTAATTGGCAGGCGTACGAATTTGAATAATACTTCGTTTTGGAATTCTTGATCATTTATCAAACGATTTTTTTCAATAACCGTTCGCTTCTCTTCTGAAGATTTTCGTTCATTTAATTTGCTGATTATCTTTTTCTGTGTTGCTGATTATGGCTTCTAAATATCGAATAAGGATTGTTTTTTCTGGAAACAATGGTTCCCTTGCTACGTTTCATCGTCTTCAGACGTCGTGTTTTTCCTGTGTGTTTCGTTTCTCAATGAAAACGCGAAGCTACGAGGGGCCCACTTTGCTGAAAGCGAAGCCGCTGTTGTTTTTTAAGTTACAAAAATTTGCCCGGTGCACACTTGCAATGCCGAAGGCACTGCGTGTTCAATCTCTCGCTTTGGGATGCAGTAGGCATCGAATGCGAAGGAGACCTATAAAACACTCACTGCGCATCTTAAACAGTGTTTGGCGACTGCAAATAAAATTGCGCCTAAGAAAATTGGAGAGAAAATAGTACGCACCCTAAACTCCAGGTTTGCCAAATTCTAATTACTGTCATTTTATAGGTTTTACTATTTTTTTATTAGAAGAAAAAATAATTTATCTTACTTATTTATCGCGATATTTGTGCAAATTTTTAATATTTCATTAATGTAAGTTATTAATTTGTTTATTTGCTTATATTTCAAAAATCTCTTTCCAGAAAGCCTATATCACGATAAAAACCCAGCGGCAGTCGTTATAACTTTGCACATTCGCAAATTCTAACAAGAAAATCAAAGTTTGATATCACATGTCAGAAGGACTGATGAATGCAACTGTCAGGGATTATCCATTATTTATTAGCGGAAGCAGCAGAATACATCAACACAAGCAAGCATATACACAAACATAGCACAAGCATTAGACAGAGATGGAAAATGTATAGAACAACCCAGAAGCAGCGTGTGACACCACCAGGCGACACCCTTACACCTAAAGAGTTTCAACAGCAGTGTTCCTCTCGAGAGTTTCTCATTATTAAAACGGCATGGCTCGTTTCGTTTTTCGTATTATAGTAAAGAAAACCGAATATTGAATTTGGGCGCCTTTCTTTTTACCGTTTGTATCCAAATTTGGCCCATTCTTCAGATATGGTATAAGATAATCGAGCGACTTATTTTTTTAAAAACTTTTCTCATTATTAATCCGCCTCATAGAAAGAGAAAAATGCCCGTGCATGTGAGAAGCTGATAGGAACAGTAACATTTAATATTACGATTAAAGCGAGATTTATAAGTGATCCGTATCAATTTAAAGAGTGCATAAAATTTAAATTTTCATACATTGGATGGAGATCAAACTCCTATGAGGCAATAGCATTAAAAACCCCCACATGCATGATGTTTATCTAGATTTCATATCAATCTCTATATGCGATTTTGAACTTATTGATATAAATGTCGATATGTATAAAATGTCGAGAAATTTTTGAGAGTGACTTACAAATTAAGAAGGCATAAAAATTGCCACTTGAATGCAGTTAAAACAAAGAAGAAATGCAAACGTAGTTTCTTCCGCTTCGTTACTTTTTTACGCAGTATTTATTTGAGTAGTTTTGACCGAAAGGAAAGAAGACCAAAAATCTATTCATTCCAGAAAAAAATGCACAGTTCCGTCAGTTTTGTCGATATTCGAGAGGCCTTTGAACTACCTTTCTACTTTGTTGCAGATGCAATTCTTTGCCAGTTTGCTAATTACTTTCTTTTTTGTGTCAAGAACATTCGGTACTTGGATTAATTTTGCATTTGATTTAAAATCAGCCGGAGTGCCCTTCAGTCGACTTTCACGTATTCCAATACAATATGGCGCGTTCTGTAAAGTTCTCCTTTACGAAGAGGAAACGCCAAAGCCATCAAGTAAATCATGCGCTGGGATAACGCCGATATCAACAACAGGATTGTCGCTCCCTTCGATGCCGACTTTTGTTTGCACTGAGACAATATGGCTCGTTTTGTGCTTCGTATTACAATAAAAAAACGAATATCCATTTAGGACTGTAACGTCTTGCAACTAAGTTTTAGTTAGGCATTCACAGCTAAGTTAAATATCTAAATAAATTTATTAAGATATGTACATCTGGATTAAATTTACAAGAATAAGAGCAAATCTTTCTAGGTTAAATAAATACTAATACAAATAAAGCCCGTCGGGGTTTCTCATTCACTGACACGATATAAAGACAGTGAGTTTCGCTGGAAATGTCCGGTTCGGACCTCGGAGTCAATCAGCCAGCACAGTCTGGCTCTCAGAGTTATCTCTCTTGTAGTTGTTCAGTTCCGACCTTATATATCAGCAGACAAGAATTAAGCCCATTGCGTTATCACGGGAACACACTTGTCTGGACAAGAAACTCCTGTTCAGGAATGTTGCAACATTCCGTGCAAGAGGCAGGAAAGAAGACACCTATAAAGCACAGCACCGAACACAATTGCCTTGAAATGAATGGCAGTGGCTCGTCAGCTGAGGGGTAAACCTGAAAGTGACCGGTGTCGTTGAATGCAAGACATCTGTTGCCGCCACAAGGTCGATCTGGGGGGAAAGGGTCATCCGTCACAGGAAGCCTTTCTACCAAGCCTTTCTACCTTTCTATCAGGTCTACCTTTCGATGAAATTCTAGGATCCAAAATTTTATACATATTTATGCTTTTGTTAAAAGAGTATATTTATCTAAGTTGTTGCATTTTTGAGTTACCGCATTAACATGCACGCGAATACACAGACCGACTGACAGTCAACCAATTCTCAGATTTGGTCCAAAATTTGATGCACATTTAGAATTCTAATGTTAAAAATATATATTAAATTTTATCCATTTAGTTCTTTGAGTTTTTGACTTGTCATGTTCACATCCATATGGAAAGACAGACAGAATTACCACAAACTGATCCCTTCAAAAATCTATAAGAAATCTATTATTTTGAAGTAAAGACCACAGACCAAATTTCATCCGTCTAGCTCATTGTGTTTTTGGATTATCGTATTCATAGCAGCCATAATTGAGAATTGGTCTTTCGGATTGAGGGAGGTTTAAAAGTGGAGATTCAGCATAATCGAATTTTTCGACGATTCCTTTGCTTTTTCTTTGTATATTTCGTAAAACAGAATGTAAAAATATGAAAAAATTCGATGAACAGTACTCATTTCTAGCATTTCCGATTGCACCTAACAAAAGATAGCTGCGTTTCAAGTCTGATCTTTTTTTTAATATTTCTGTTTGTTGTTTCATTTGGCACCTTTCATCGCTTATAAAATGCTTGGTAAAATTCAGTGGCGGCCTGTTCTTTAGGTCTGCAGAGCTGAAACACCCCTGAAATTATTTTTTTAAACTTGTATTTTTCATTTCTAATCTTATTTGCGTATTTTTCCTCTCTCAGAATTCAATGACTTACGAAAATGCAAAAAAGTAATAAAAAATTGGAAAAAGGCATAAAATGAATCCAAACGAAGACAGACGCAGGTCTGAGATGCAAATTACTTTCCCCCTCGAAATCCATTCACAGCGCAGAAAAACCGTGGAGAAAAAGCAAACCTTTCTAACTTTAACTTAGACGGGATATGGGCTGCAATGTCGAGCAGCTCTGCTGGCGGAGCCAACTGAATGAGAAAGAGATGCTCTTTTTTAATATATATATATTTTCCTCATTCCCATGTTTATGGGTTTTGGTTTCGGTTTGCGTTGCGTCGGCAGAAACACATCTGGTTGATTTATTATTTGCTTTCACTTCATAGAATGCTAGATTTTTTTGAAGAAGATATTCATTTTTGGAAGAGTGTTATCGAGTGAAGTGTGAGAGGAGGGAAGTGTGTATGTGGAGCTTTGATTTTTTTTCCGTCTGAAGAATCGTCACATTAACATTCACTCAACTTTCTGTTAGCAAAACTAGTAGTAAATGTCATACGCTGGTTATTTAATTTGTTTGAAAAGCAGGAAATTTCATATCTGGCTTTGGAATTAAAAATTTGGGCAAATTAAAGATAAAGTAGCTTTTTAAAAAATGTATTCTCTTGATTATTTTGAAGCCCTCCGCGATTCTGAGCTCACGAGCCGCCACTGGTAAAATTTAAAAAAATGTTTAACTGTAAGTGCAATGAAAAAAGTGGCAAAATGGCAGAAAATATATGGAAGTAAGGTCATATATACTAAAAGGTAGGTTCTTGCTGACATATAAGAATTATATTTTTATCCATTGCATAAAATTTAAACTTTCAATACAGTCAATCAGAAAATCATCAGACTATAATAGGTTTTAAACGAAATAAAACACAGAGAAAAAGATATTTTTAAAATGTCTCATTCACTTTCATTTTCTTGTTCAAAATTCAATAATAAGTAAAAAAATTACTTACATTTTTACGAGATTTCCCTCATAAGGACAAAAGATAAGCAAAGTATCATTGAGAAAAACGAAAAAATGCAGATGAAAATTCAATTTATTAATTTTTCTGTCAGTTGAGTAATGGAATAAATATAAGTTTAAAGATTTATATTAATGGGCAGTGATCTGAAATATACGTGATTTCTAAATTTTAAATTACTCGAAAGACTGATAAATAACTGAAATAAATGAATAGATCAAAAGGTTGTGATATTCATATCAATGTCATATTTATTAAGGTTTGAGCATAAAAGATATAAACTAAATTACAAAATCAAATGAGTAGTCGCTTTTGGGAAATAACGTGGTATTTTATCCATTTCACTGCAGTCGATTCATCATTTAATTCAGACATAAAAAAATCCAATTATTATTTAGAAATCATTCATCCAGGAAACACGTAATTATATTACGGGTGATTTCTCATTTCCCATATCGACCGCTTGTTCCAGTAATGTCGTTAAATTACACTAAAGCTGTCATCAAAAGAAGTGTCATGCTTTATAAACATATGATATCAATAAGTCTTATAATTTCAGGCGAATTAGTGGCATAGACACAAAAAGTGAGATGTTGAAGATGAAAATTTCTGAAAATTATTCATAAAAATATCTACTCTTTCGCATTATAGCCGAATTTGAAAATCCAAGAAAAGTTTTCAGTGTAATAAGAAAATGAATTGATAGCATCTTCAAATAAAAATCAACAATTTGCTTTATGCCAGTGATAAGCATTATTCCTAGAAATAGTGTAGTGGAAATAATTTCAAATGATTGACATCAAATTAATATTTATTATTTTCCCTTTATTTGGGATAGATTCATTGCATATTTCTAAAAGAAAATGTCGTAGGAGTAAACAAGAAATAACGAAAAAGCAGAAAATAATATCTTACTTAAAAAATTGTACAAATTACATTCCTTTTATGTTTACTAGCTTTGATATGACTGTAGGAATATTACAGTTGATAATCTTACCAGATAAAAGAAAGTGGATAGCTCGTCTTCTTTTGAGCATCTTAGCAATGACCCTTTACATATCAGTTCATAAAAACCGACAAGCGATGCTCCTGACGGCAAAGAAACTCAACGAAGCTCTGAGAAAGTTCCCAGACTCTAACTTACTTCGAATGGGTGATCTATTTATCGCAGTCTTTGTGTTGATAATAATAATTACTGTGTGCAAAAACATCATCAACTTGGAAATTTTCCTGAATGTCAATATTCTTGAAAGCTATTCTAGGGAGGAAAATTCGTCGAACCAGTTCGAAAGCCTATATTATTATTTCTTCTTGGCTTTTAAACTGAATATATTCATCTTTCATACATCAACAATTATAATTATGAGCGCTTTCGCTATATTTTACTGTTTGATCTGCATATTTCTCCGAAATCTTTTCGTTCACCTGCTTCGCCAGATTAAAGCAGATGTTTCAAGGCATGAGTTTGGGAAATCTCTTAACTTTTATGCACATATTTCGAAGATAATGAACGATGTCGAAAATGGGTTTTCGTTTCCTGTCTGCGTTACGCTTCTCTTCACCATGATTAGGCTATTTAACGTTGGATACAGATTGGCATTCAGTCCCAACATATTTCAGAAGTATTTTTTATCCTTGCTGTTATCTGCATTCCTCGACTTCTTGGTACAAATGATGATCATGATCCCGGCGTGCATTGCGAACGAAGAAGTCAAGCATGTTGTGCAGATCTTGCCTTGTTGGATTCCGAAGAATGATATCGATTTGAAGTTGGAATTCGAAAAGGTATTTCGGAAGCAAAAATATCTAACTGTATGGAACATTTACTTTTTTGATAGGTCACTCGTAATAACGGGCTTTGGCACTTTGCTGACGTACGGAATTTTGATAGGAACTGTTGGGAAAGGTATGTGACAACATCCGAAAACGCCGATGAATTTAATCTAAATGACTGCAATTTCTGAATGTTTTTGTTATTCAATAACGTTGTGAATCTGTAAAATAAGTGATTGTGATCATTGCTGAATCTTGATGTAATTACTGAAATATTGAGGGGAGTCAGTACCCCCTATACCGCCAATGTTAAATTGGTCATTTTCTATGTACCTTTTCTCACAATCTATTATAGATTCATGTTCGAAATTTGTTATTCAGTTTAAGTAGACATTTATCTCTATACTGAGGTTAAATTCTTAAATAAATATAGCTTGGTGTTTAAAAAATATTTTAACTGAATGTCACTATGAATTTTTCAAAAAATGGCGTTTTCTAACACGAGATCAGCATTATTAAGAAATATTTTTGTAATATCAGGAAAATATTTCGCATCAGGATATACAAGTATATGTATAGAATAGGTGGTAAAAATTTCAAGAGCATGTATGAAGTAGATTTTGAGAAAAAGGTACACGCAGTTTCAAAAATGCCACTTTGAGATAATTCAAGTTAAAGGTAATAATCTTGTATTACATTAATCTGTTTACAGTTTTTTTAAGGTTATTTTAACTTACTTCTAATTTGAACACTAACAAAAGACTTTTGTCGTTGGCAAGGTCTTGAAATCGAGATTTCAAAAATAAAAAATAGAATTTTTGAAAGTATATCGGGTACTGACTCCCCTTCAGTTTTATGACCACCCCTGCAGTAGCAAACAAATTCCACTGGGCCTGTTTTGCTTCAGTTCATGAATTTTCTCGATTGCAAATAGTATGCTTTCATAATAAACATTTCGTTGCTATAGTAGCAGCCGCTTGAAGTGATAAAGGATATAACGATCAGGCGGTTGTACTGATCAAAATGGCGCGTAAATGGAAAAACCGACCACCCCTATCTAAACACATAGAAAATCCGCCGGTTCTAGTGATCAAAAATTCGCTTGTAGAGATCGGTTTCGATTAAAAGGCGCCACAGAACAATGAAAACAATGGCGATGAAAAGGGGCCAGAAGAGAAACTACCATCAGCCCAAGGAATTCTGCACCGTACCGAAGTGTAATATCGTGCGGAATCTTTTGATGAGCAGAATGCATATTGTGATGTCTCCTCTGTTCCAACGACGGGCCTTTCAAGGCCACACAAGCCAGAGGACGAAAGAAGTCCCCGAGGGATGAGCGTAAGTGGGTGATAAATCTGCAACCTTACATAAGCCTATAGGGGCCCAGCGGAGTGTGGTTTCTTTAGCTCTCAGTGGCCATACCACCCGCGTTAAGCCGACAAAGACCTCCGGTTAAGATTGACCACATCCAATCAACACCATGAAGGAAGGCACACGACTGCGGTTGAGTGATTTGTCCTGCTTGAGGACGAATCACCAGGAGGCAAGACAAGAACCACTCCTCTGGCGTTTGAAGGCAAGGTGTTTAAAAGAGAGAGAAAGAGAAAAGATGAGAAGAGAGACGGGGTGCCACCTCCGGTCGTGTTTGTTTGTGATTCCGAAAACGGAACTCAGAACGAGGAACGGGCGTTTTTTAACCCCGTGTTAGCCGAAAGCATCTAGGCTGGAAAGTGTCCCTGTGGTGGACCGTTTGCATTTTTATCGAGCGTTTGTTAACCTCGATATTTTATACCGACCCTCGGTGGTTTTCATAACTCACCCTGAGTTATCCATAGACTGCTGAACTCTCTTAGTTCACCGAACTTTAACGACAGAGCCGAACCTCAGAGTATTCTCACCGTTTGTAATTTCGACGCAGTCAAGTTACGTATTGTTCGTTGACTCTCGCGATTTATATCCAGGACTTGGTTTATTTTTGTTCTTGCAATATGTATATAACAAATGTACGCTAATTGTAATATGGAAAATTAGTCAAGATTTTAATTAAATTTATGCTGCTGGAATTCTGTAACTTCGTTAAGTCAGCTGATCCTTCATGAAAATCCAGTCAAACTGGGCCACGACACCACAATATGAACGGTTTATCCAACGAAGCTTGAAAACTAAAAATTTATTATCGATAACTATTTAAGAAAGCTTAAAAGTCAAATAAATATATATGAATTTTTTTCAATTCTGTCCATGGTATCGATTTTCTTTTTCTAATAAAACGAATGAGTACATACCCACAATGTTGTTAGGTCTGTTTTTTCTGAATTCACATATATTTAACTTTTAAGCTTTCTTAAAAAGTTATCGATAATAACTTTTTTTTAGTTTTCAAGCTTCGTTGGATAAACCGTTCATATGCTTTCTGCTCATCAAAAGATTCAGCACGATATTACATTTCGGCACGGTGCAGAGTTCCTTGGGCTGATGGTAGTTTCTATTATGGCCCCTGGGGCCACGGTGGCCTACAGGTAAGGTCTCGGCTTTGGGGCCGGAGGGCTCCAGGCCCGAGACCCGATTCCACGGAAGATCCGCCGTGTATGAGGCCTGTTGCACTCTAAATCATACTTAAGTGGCCAAACGTCCTCCCGTTGGTGTGGCGTGGAAGCTTGGAGAGGGTGGTGCCAGCTCAGATGTCGTCCTCGTCATCTGACCATGGTTCAAAATTACGAGGTCCGTCCCAAAATAGCCCTCGTGTTGCTTCAAAACGGGACGTTAATATAACTAACTAACTATTATGGCCCCTTTTCATCGTGATTGTCCTCATTTCTCTATGGCGCCTTGTGTACCTATAGATTTGTATTATTATTATTAAGGTATTTTGGATGTACTGATCACCTTGGCTTTGAAGCAAAGTCATTACTACAAGAGGCGTCCACTGTATTAAATTTTTTGAATGAAAACAAATAAAATTGCTCTCAAGTTGAATTAGGAAAAACTTTAAACAGTCTGGAAGATAAAGTATTCGAAAGCAGTTTGAAGCTTTGTTTTTTGTAAATCCTCTTTTAATGTGCGGAATTTATTTAAGAACTTTTTTTAAAGACAACGATTTTTTAAAAAAAATGACCATAAATTCATAGAGAACTACGACAGATCACATATAAGTCAGAAATTCTCACTTTCAATTTTATATCCAGTTTCAAATGATTTTTATGTTTTTGGAGACGAGTTTTTATAAGTTAGCGCTTCTAATCTTTATCCGATGTGATTTCAGTTTTAATTCTAAAATTATACATACAGGTGTTGAATTACTCATTTCAGAACACTTCAAATTGATTTCGCTTTTTTTTATATATTTTTAGGGAAATTGATTTCGCTTTCTTTATATATTTTTAGGGACATTATTAAACAGAAACAAGTGGATGAATGTTTATTTTTTAAACATTTTTTATCGTATGCGTCTCTTTAGCCCCTTGTATTTCGCTTTTATTTAACCTCCTAATTAGATGCCACCACCTATTTGATATATTTTAATTATTTCAATCTATTAAGATGGTAAAGGATACTTGAGACATTTAAGAGTGACCAGGTGATTTTTGTTTTTAAAATGAATTGACTTAATTACGGATTTAAATAGCACACTGGCACAAAACAGCCGAACGTATGACATGCGACGCCGACCAAGAAAGGGTTTAAATGACTGAAAATTATGCATGGAAAGTTGATGTTGTTGTTTCTTATTCCACTTGTTCTAGTCCTCAGCTAGACCAAGTCCAAGAGTCCGCTCGCCCACAGAAAATCACGAACCAGCGCAGTACTTTCAAAGAGACAAACGATTCATGGTGAAGGAGGAGAGTACAGCTTCTGTTGGCACTAGATTTTGGACGCCTGAGGGAAGAAGTCTGACTTTGTCCATTGCCTTTATGCTTTAGCTGGGTATAATGGAATGGCCTTCACTCCTTGGGTGACCCTGCCAGGAGAAAAAACTCCAGACGTACATCGCCCAATCCACCCAGGGCGGGGAAGTTGATGTAATGCAGTAAAATATAATACGATTAATAATAGAAATACTAAACAAAAAGTTAAAAAAGAAAAAAGTACAAATAAGAAACAGAAGATTTAAACAAAAACGATAACAACACACCTTTTATAGCTGCAATGCAATAGAATGCAATTTATAGAAATAGCTGCATATGCGCCATTCTATATAATACAAAGAGTTTTAATTAATTTTTGATTAATTAATTTAATTAATTTATATTTATAATTTATATTTAATATGTTTTTAAAATTTTGTTAATTATAACTGATAATAGGATTAATATATTAAAAATGATTTCACTGCATTTATGATGGTTTCACTTCTTCTGGAACTAGAATTCCCGAACGTATTTGTTGAAAATCATGAACAGATTATTAAATATGAATTTCACTTATTGCAGTTATATACGCTAGAAATCTCCTGATAATTGCATGGCTTATTCTGCATGCATTCAATAAATTTATTTAATTGGTTTTGTTTTGTTACTTTTATATATAGGGGAGAGTTGACGAATTTTTTCTACCGGAACATTTTTTAACGTACTGTGATAGAGAATACATTCTAATCAAAAACAATTAGTAGAATTTTTTGTAGTTTCTTTATCTTCAGAACAATGTAATTAACTTTTGATGAAATACACTTTAAAGTAGGAAGATATTTTTTATAAGATATTGTGCCATTGGTCCAGTTACGGAAACAGGTGGTTTCTGGTTGGTTTTGAAACTGATTTCCTAAATTGGATCACCGATTTCTTTAAACACAATTGAAGCAAAAATATTTTTTGATTCTCAAATTCAAACTAGCATGCTATGCATGAACGCCAGTATGACATTTTATGCACAGTTTCACTTCTTTTTCCCTTGTTTTTTCACAAATGAAACATATCGATGCAACATTTTATGGCTTTGGTGTCCTGTTATTATTTTTTTGCTTTGGCTTGTTCCACTTTCAATTTATGAGGACAACTAATTGTGATAACTGTTTTCTGAGATATTCCTCTAGTTGAAGATAATAATCCTATTCATTCCAAAAACCCAATTTAGGCAACTGTTGTCGTCCAATCTAAGCAAGTTTTAGACAAAAAAAATCCATAATATTCTTTATTCTTTTCCCTAATATCTTTAAATTATTTTAATAAATTTATTATAGTACGTTGTAACCAAACATGTTTCTTCTCTAAGGATACAATAATATGTTTCCTACTTAATTTATAACAGCTGAAGGGATTTTTGTCTTTTGTTAAAATAATTAAGCTATGATACCTAAATCTAAACACTTCTTCTCTAACTGTGAAAACATAGCACTTTCTCTTAAATATGATTTAATATATATAGGATGGAAGCCTAGCTCTCATGTGAGGTGAGACGAAGTCAGATAAAACACTGCTGTGTGATTTTAGCCGTTTAATTATGACGACACAAACATTAAGATGGGACGAACATTAAAGAAAAAGAAGATAAAGATAGTTAGGAGGGCGATTGCTGCCCCTTTACATCAAATGATATTACATCGTACGCAGTTCAGAGCGGCATGCTCCAACGAGCCATGACATGAGCTGATAGTGAACCGGTTGCTCTAAGCCAGTGATAACAAACCGTGGGTCGCGAGAAAAATTTTGTGGGTCGCTAAATTAAAAATAATTTATTTGACAATAAAAATATAAGGCTTTTCTGCAAAAAACGGGTCGCGAAAAAATTTTGTGGGTCGCTAAATTCAAAAAAAGTATTTGACAATAAAAATATAAGGCTTTTCTGCAAAAAACGTGGTCGCGAAAAAATTTTGTGGGTCGCTAAATTCAAAGAAATTTATTTGACAATAAAAATATAAGGCTTTTTTGCAAAAAACATGGTCGCAACCCTCTGAGAGGTCGCGAAAAAATTTTACACAAAGTGAGGGGGTCGGAAGTGAAAATAGTTTGCGCACCACTGCTCTAAACTACAGCTCCACACGGCATTCTTGACGGTGTGTGGGCGGGATATCGCATATACTTCATTTACATCATTGCAGAATAATTTGTCTATACTATGGTTTAAATATTGAGTAGAGTTGAAGTTTTGATATCGGCCCAATCTAGGCGTCATCCAGTCCAAATTCGGCGACTCTCCTCTATATCAAACTGAATGCATGTCGATAAGTTAAAATGGAGAGACGATTGAAAAAGTATATTTACAATCTGTAAATGAAAAGCAGCTTCCGTTGTACAACATACCTATCTATAACATCATGCCCTCAGTTAGTCTCCGTCCCACTAACTGGGTTAGAGAGGATGTTATCTTCTCTCAACATGGACCTTTCCCTGCCTACCTCAAAAGGTTTCACCTGTCTGACAGTGATTATTGCAGTTGTGGTGGAATTGGCACGGCACTTCACCATGCCACGGAGTGTATTTATACAGTGTCTTGGCATATGAGGAAGCCAGCGCCAAACTTCGAACAAGAATGGCTGAAAAGGGTCGCCAATAACCTCGTCTCCAGGCAGAAAATTCGTGGGATTATCAAATTCATTAGCGAAAACAGAGATCTTTTCCGGCCTTCCTAGCTTTCAACTTCCCAGCGAGCTGAACTGAGTAGCTCAATTACCGCACATTCCCCCTTCAAGTAAAAGAAAGGTATTTCAACATCTAAAGAAAAGAAGACTACTACGAACTAATAGTGTAAAAGTGAAAATGCCTGTGCTGTACATAGTGTATATATTTCCTTCTTTTTTTTTTCTTAAATAAAATTCCCGTGTCTTGCCCATCAAACCGTTCAGTGACCGGTCTGGTCACGGGTGCGGGGGTAAGGGACGGCGTTCTGTTCTGTATGTTTCTGTTTGTAATAAGGTTTCATTGTGAAAAAGCATGACGAAACTGACTTTAGGAACGTCCCTCGGAAGAATAGGAATTTTACGAGATGATTCTTGGGATTTATTAAAAATTCCATTGTACGTATGATGTTGTGGTAATTTATACATCCTCTTTGGTTGACTGCATCTCCTCAATCCTCTGTGAGCATTAGACAGAAAAGTGAAGTAATCTCTTGGAATGTACTGGAACGAAAATGGAGTTTTTATCTCAAGTTCCTTCTAAATCTACCTGAATTTTCTCAGCCTCTAATATCTGCCTATCTATCAGATTCAAATAAAAATGGCCATCTGTTGTAAGTAATCTAGTATCCTAGTTACTATTGTGTGTTATATTCGCTTTTATCTTTACAAGCTTGGTTTGGTTTTGGTTTATTGGCGCAAGAGCCATTTGTTGACTATACTGCGCCAGACAAATGTCATATTCACGTCAATTATCTTTACAAGCATTTACAAAAGAACAATACATCCATACATTTTTTCAATCGATGTATTTATCTTTAGAAGCATTTACAAAAGAACAATACATCGATTGAAAAAGTATTAAAAAGAATTTACGTTTATGGATGATTGAATCTTCTTAGAAACTAAAATTTTTGATTCAGCTTTATCACGCATCCTATTTTTTATTTGTGGATATAAAAAGTTATAAGCTTTAGAATTTTCGATACGTATGATTTTAGCGAAATTAGAATGATCTTTTTGAAAAAAATAAAACACATAGAAATTTCTAAACCAACATATTTCACGAAGATTCTAAGGAACCGGAGTTGCAACTAATATTCAAAATATAGCCAGTATTTTAAACAATAGAGAAATGAAACAAAATCTATTCAACTATCTGAGTAGCGTGACTCAAAATTCAATTCATGTAGAAACTTAAAAAATAAATCTGTCTCGGAGAGTAAATTAAGTATCAATAGAATTCAGTAGATCAAGTAATTTATACTTATATTTAGGCGTATTGATGGACAGAAATCGCTTATGGCAGAAAAAATTAAACCCTTTCCCCCCCCCCCCCCCCCAAAATTAAGCTTGAAAATTGAAACGAATGATGAAACCAAATGCAGATTGTTTTCAGACAATCGAAAACAGTATCGTAAAACATTAGCATTGAAAACTGTTTGAAAGAAAGTCTCTGAAACGCACGTCCTAATTTGAAAGGTTTTCTACGCAGAGTGTACATAACTAGCTAGTTGTTTCTACGATGAAGTCGGAAAAATATTTAATGGAAGCTGCCACACCGATTTTGTATCTTTTCAAACTCATGGGACTAAATATCATGGCTTTTTCGAAAATGCGTCAGAAAGATGCATTTGGAAGATGGCCTTGGAAGATA